>CAUYPK010121558.1:0-26367 GCA_963574355.1 Loris lydekkerianus | reverse complement strand
AAATGAAGACAAATTTGAATGACTTATATAGATTAAAGAAATATAATTCTCTATGAAAAATCACCTCTAAATTTGAAGTATTTCTTCTTTTTCTATTGTCTATAAGATTTGGCATCATCTGTTTTTTGAAATTATCTTTTACTTTTATTTATAAATATTAATTGTTTATTTTTCGAGACATTGGAAAAAAAAATAATAAGTTAACTGATGACTCCATACTGAACCTCAGAGTCAAAGCATTCTATAATAGACACACTCTTATTTGACAATGTGAATGTTACTTTCTTTGCATTATTATTATTGCTTAATTCGGTGCAGCAATTGTCTGTCTTTTCTGAATGCATTTATCATTGTTCGTTCTTTACGAGGTTTTTATTTCTAGTCCTTATCTTAAACATTGTTTTTGTTATTAAACTTTAAGCCTTTTTTAATTTTATGAAGGCAAAAAGTGGAAACCTAATAAACACATGTATATGTAAAAAAAAATCATCTTAGAGATGATTTAGTATCATTTAGAGATAGTTAGTATGAAAATATAATTTATGTAAATATAATTTATGGCTTGACTATGCCAAGTGTTGAAGAGGATGCTGAGTAACTGTTTTTCTCATACAGTGATACTTGCAGGGAGTGTAAATTAGTACAATCACTTTAGAGTTTGGTAGGCAGTGGTGAATGTCCTTTGACCCAATGATAGTACTACTGGGTGTAGCCTAGAATTCTTCGCTGATAAAATATTTTTTAATTAATTTATTTTTATTTCAATCATTAGTGGGTACAAGTGTTTTTTGATGGTTAAGGTTCATAATACTGAAGTCAGTTTTATGGTGTACCCATTATCAGAATAATATATAATGTACCCCATATGTAATTTTTTATCCTCCTTCATTTCTCTGTCCTCCTTCTTGGTTTCCAATGTCCATGCTACCACTTTTGGCCACACATACCCGTCATTTAGCTCTCACTTGCAAGTGAGAATATGTGGTATTTGTTGAAGATGAAAGTTTCATGGATGATTTTTTTCAAAATTGCATTCAAATCATTCACATTTTTTTCAGAAAGTAGAAATAAGTGAAGTATTTCCTTAAGTCTTTCTTTTTCCTTTTTCTTTTTTAAAATTATAATATTAGTGGGTAGGTATGTTTGTTTATATACGTTGGTTTTTGTACAGATTGAATCAAGGTTACAAGTGTGTCCTTTAACCAGATAGTTTACACTGTACCCCACAGGGTGCATTTACCCATCCCCACTTCCCTCCTCTCCTCAGATTGATTTTCATTGAGATTTACTTCCACATGTGTACTTAAGTGTTGATTGAGTAGTTTCAACTCTTAGGTCTTATTTAAGACCATGAAAGTCTTAAATACAAAACTTGACAGGGCACTAACATAAAAAAAAAAAAAAAAAAATTAAAGAGTAACACTTTCGTGCATTAAATGGATATTATCAAATCAAATTCAGTGATACATTAAAGAGCATAATAATAAAAAAGTAGAATTTGATATTGAAGGAAAGTCACTTATTTGACATTTGAAAAATAATTTAAATCAAAATACTTTAACTGGTTAAGGGGAAGAAAGAAAGAAATAATATTTGATCATAGAAAAATGCAGAGTTGATAGATAAATAAAAATTACAACAGTGAACACATTCATTTGTATATTTTTGAAAACTAGAGTAGAAACAAAAGGAAATCTTCTTTAAAAAATAAATAATATCAATATTAAAACTTGGAATAGAATATTTCCATGGTGAAGCACTTAACTCCCATCCCCTCCTAAGATCAAGAATAAAATTAGGATGCTCGATTTTCATTGCCATTACTATTCAACACTATGCTGTGAATACCAGTCACTGCAATGCATATACACATAATATAAAGCATAATATTTTAGGGAAAAGAAACAACATCCTTATTTTGGACCTAGACAATCAAAACAACTTGTATATAACACAGTCTAAATCCACAAGTGAATAGAGCAAGGTCACTCCATAAGATATTAATATACAGAAATTAATTATGTTTGTTAACTCTGTGCCAAGATAAGAGAAAATTTAATTAAATTTTATATTCACTCTAGCAGGAAAGCACCAAATTTATAATAATAAATCTAATTAAAATGATGAAAGTCCTCTTTAATGAAAATTACAGAATATTATTTTGAGAAATAAACAAGACCTAAATAAATGAAGAAATATTCTAAGATCATAAATTATAAAGCTCAATATTCAAAATTGTCAATTTTCCATGAATAAATCCCTGTATAAAAAGCCCTCACGTTTTGTGTATGTGACTGTGTGATGTGTATGTGTATGTGTATGTGCATGTGTGTGTGTGAGTTAAATGAAATGAAAAGCTGATTCTAAAATTTATATGAAAATTCAAAGTGATTTCACCTGGCTATAAATAGATTAAGTAATAGTCAAGGAAAAAAATCATAGCCAAAGGAATAATACTATAAGATAATAGACCCATTATAAATTAATTAAGATAGAAAGGCAATGGTGCAGGAATAGAAAAAAATGACTAGTGGAACAGATTAGAAAGCCCAGTGGACTTTCACATAAAGGGTCATTTGTTTTATGACAAATGGAATATTGCAAGAAATAGGGAAAGATGATCTTTTCAGTAACTGGTGATGTGTCACTTGGAGAAAACATTTTATGACTCCTATCCATCCATATGCACAAAAATCAACACCAAGTAGATAGCTAATGTAATTAATTATAAAAGCTAGGAAGTCTTAGGAAAAAAGAATAGGGAGATATATTCAAGACTTTGGAATAGAGAAATACTGAAAAAACAAGGCACACAATGTATTGGACGCTCTATTAAAATTATGAACATCTGGTCATCCAAAGATAATATGCCACTGAGAAAACAAGCAGGCAAGTCTATGAAATAAGTCCACGTTTAACACATGGCTTGATTTTGAAGTACAGAACATCCTTACAAAAATTAGTAGGAAAAAGTCAAAAATTGGATAATTTTTTCAACAATCATATTATAAAGGAGAATATGTAAATTTGCAATAAAAGTGGAAAATACTCAACATCATTAATATTTAGTAGACTGCAAATTAAAATGAGAATATCTTAACATTACATACCCACCATTGTGGCTGAAATGAAAATGCTTGACTATGCCAAGTGTTGAAGAGGATGCTGAGTAACTGTTTTTCTCATACAGTGATACTTGCAAGGAGTGTAAATTAGTACAATCACTTTAGAGTTTGGTAGGCAGTGGTGAATGTCCTTTGACCCAATGATAGTACTACTGGGTGTATACTCAATAAAAATGTATAAATATGTTCACCAAAAAGCAAGCACAAGAATTTTCACATCAGCACTATTCTTAGCAATGCACAACCAGAAACTGAACATACACCAGTAATAGAATGGTTAAATGAAGCATGCTTACACTCCCCAATTGAATACTTTTCAAGAATGAGAATGAATAATCTCAATCTATGTACAGCCACGTATTTGAATATCATCAACAGAATTTCCAGCAAAAGAAG
The DNA here is from genome assembly GCA_963574355.1 of Loris lydekkerianus. Taxonomy (NCBI): domain Eukaryota; kingdom Metazoa; phylum Chordata; class Mammalia; order Primates; family Lorisidae; genus Loris; species Loris lydekkerianus. Next base: position 22,846 of record CAUYPK010121558.1, on the reverse strand, counting down.
CCAATCTCAAATGAACATGTACTGATAGTTTCTAATTTATGTTAGTATGAAAATATAATTTATGTAATATAGAAAATGAGGAGGCGGTGACTGTGGTTCAATGGATAGGGCGCCGGCCCCATATACGTGGGTGGTGGGTTCAAACCCAGCCCCAGCCAAACTGCAACAAAAAAATAGCTGGGTGTTGTGGCGGGCCCCTGTAGTCCCAGCTACTGGGGAGGCTGAGGCAAGAGAATCGCCTAACCCCAGGAATTGGAGGTTGTTGTGAGCTGTGTGACACCACAGCACTCTACCAGGGGTGATAAAGTGAGAGTCTGTTTACAAAAAAACAAAAAAAAGAAAGGAATGAATGAAGGAAGGGAGGGAGGGAGGGAGGAAGGAAGGAAGGAAGGAAGGAAGGAAGGAAGGAAGGAAGGAAGGAAGGAAGGAAGGAAGGAAGGAAGGAAGGAAACTAAGAAAGAAAAAGAAAGAAAAAAAGAAAATAAGGATATTCATACATTTAGAAATAAAAACTTTCAGGGTTAGCTAAAAGTAGCACAAAGAGAGTTCGTCAGAGAAGGTAATGTTCTATTTCTTAATCTGGGTACAGTTACGTGGCATTTTGTGACGGTCTTCTATGGGACTCTTAAATGGTGCACACCTTGAAAATTGTTTGGAGGTTGCCATTCTCTGATTGCTCTTTCACCCAAGACCAGCTTTTAGAATTGTTTATAGAACTGTCAATTCTGAGAGACAATACTATGTCCCTCTCCACATGAAAAACATTCTTACTTAATGCTTGCCATTGAAGTGACTTAAATTAAGCTCATATTTCTTTTTTTGCAGTACAAATCATTGCTCATGCAGACTGTATCTGGCCTTCTGGGTTGACTGACAGCTATGCTGATACTTGAACTTTCACTTTATCTGTGAGTAATAAAGTTCTTGTTTTTGAAACAAAGGTCTTTTGTCAGCATCAATTGACTGCAGCATTCTATCTTATTATCTGGTGAAGAAAGTCAATAATCTTACACTTTTCATGTGGAAGATGGGATACTGATAAGCACATGACCTCGTGGAATACAGCCAATTAATTAGATTTCAGGAAAGGCCTTGAGATCCAGCAGCTGATATGTTGAACGAATTAGATGGTCATTTGGCCAACGGATATTTCCCCTCTATGCTGCCTTTTAATAAAGGGACAAACAGCACACGGAAGGCTCCAGAGCAGCTTTGCTGTCTGCATGTGGATGTCCTCCTTGATCAGACTGTCGGCCCCTTTGTGTCAACTAGCAATAAACTCCTCCCAGGGTTGGAGGAATTTTCTACCAATTTCAGACAATATTTGTACAGACAATTCACTTACAGTGAGCACGAAATGAGAGAAGTCCTTGCCGGCCTTAACTGCATCACTAAAGCATGGACTAGTTCACCTGGGGTGCACTTGTGTGAGACGGATGCTCAGTAGGAAGGGTGACAGCAGGTGGGCAGCCCTGCTGCTCAGTTCCTCATGCAGATTTTTATGGCAGTCTTCAGAACTGAAAATAAAACCTCTCACATTTTTCAACAGTAAATCCTGGCTTCTCCTAGAGAGCTCCATACATGAAGATCTTGATAAAACAGAAAAACTCCTGCGAGAAAGAATAGAGGAATTATTGACTGCTACTTAGGTTCTTACTGTCTGAGAAATTTACTTGAATGCTAATAAAAAGACCTCTGTGCGTGTGTTATGTGTGTATGTTTGTGTATGTGTGTGTGACAAGCACTTCTCCAACCTGACTTTATTTACCATAAAGGAAAATAAGTGCACTGTCTCCTGGTCTCCAATGAGGAGACAGAGAGCCGTACATAACGTCAGATATCCTGGAAACCCTAAGAAAGAGAAGGAGGGACACATACTCGTGACTCTGCTGAAATGATGTGACCAAATTACTATGCTATCCAGCTTCAAGAAGGCAAGGAAACCTCAGTTCAATACGTAGCCTTGGAAAACACTCGGAGTGTTATTGAATTGACTGTTGCTTTGTTACCCAGAGCTAAATACATAATAAACATGGATGAGCTACGTGCTTTCACTTTCTTAATTCTATATATGTGAGAGAGGATTTTCCCCTTAGGGGAAATGTGCATAGAGATAGTAAGACATGTAAATCAAACAATGTGACCTCTTCTCCAGGAGGACCAGGATAACTGATGTGTAATAACAGGGGGAGGAAGAAAATACTTTAGTTTAAAAATAGACTGCAGCCTTAGAACTTGGAGTCACCATTTCCCACAACAAACGTGTTACCTGTCTGATTTAACCACCAACCATACTTCTTTTGAACCAGCAAAATTCATGTTACCTGCAGGCCTTTGGGTCTCCAGCCTGATACCCACGTTTTGTGGTAGATCACCTTAGACTCAATGAATAACAACTTGGGAGGGACCCTAACAGCCTTGCTTGTCAGAAAACAAAACAAAACATGTATTTTCAAGATTACAGCTGACGTAGTCACCTAGCATCTAAAACTTACATTAAAAAATAAAAGCTATCAGTTTGGGAAAGCTTTGTCTCTCACTCTACTGCCTTAAGCAAAACTACTGGCTCCGTGAAGCTTTCCCTTCACAGGGGTTTCCCTAAATGTTTGGGCCTCATTCACTGATTGCTCAGCTATGTAAAAATATCATGGTGTGCATTGTACCGCTGTGGAAAACCATCTGTGCCAAATTAGAACAAGCTGTGTGTTACCAAAAATCAATACGGTCTTTCTACTCAGTGGGCAAAATTCAAAGAAGTACCCAGAGCCAAGTCGTTACTTCCCTGGATGGACTTCAGGACTTTTTTATTTCAGGCTATTTGCCTATACTTTAGCTATCTGGCCTGCACTTGGGGGACCACAGAATGGCAGATCAAAGAAATATTTCCTTACAGGAGTAAACTATCTGGGAAAAGAACAATTCTGCTGACAACTAGAAAGTCTGATTCACGGACGCAGATACCCATGGTCAGGACTTGTTCTCTGAGACAACCAATTGGAATCACCCCCTCCCCCAACTGAAGACATTTCTATTGTAGAAATTCTAAGCAGTGCTTTCAACTATAAGCACCAGTTTCATGCCAGGGGCACCTGTGTATCATCAGGACACGGAAGGCTCCAGAGCAGCTTTGCTGTGTGCATGTGGATGTCCTCCTTGATCAGACTGTCGGCCCCTTTGTGCCAACTAGCAATAAACTCCTCCCAGGAGTATCATCAGGACCATGCTTTTTGTGTGGAACCCTGGCACAAAGTTTTCTTCTCCCCAAATCATTCTACATTGCACATTATTGTGTACACAAGAGAACGTCACCTTATGAAAGAATCACTACCCATAGCCCTCAAACACCTGTAATCTAACAGAGATGACTCTTAGTTACTTGATGAAGTGTGTTGGAATAATACCTGACTACATTTATGGATATCTGAGGGAGTTTATTGTAAGGATGGGGATCATCCAATTAGAAAGAGTAGTAAGAAATTTCCCCTGATGTCAGTTTAAATTATCAATGACATAACCTTGGCCTTGGAAGACACTCAGGTCAGGCTCAACTCACTGGTCAGAATGAAATGGATGTTAGAATTGCCCTGTACTTCCCTTGTAGACCCGTGAAGAGTAAGGGCAATCAGTAATAAATCCTGAAATACTTGGATCATTGCTTTGGGGAAAATTAAAAATAAATATGTAAGAAGACAGGTCTCCTACTTCTTCTAAGGTAAACTCAATGATTTATAGGCTTCCCCCCCTTCCAACTGGTTAGCCCTGAGGCCATGGAAGTATGGTTAAGAAAAATGTTATATATTGGCTTCATCATGTTTCTTGGAGTTTTATTTATAAAAGCCTCACTTCAACCTTGTATGACACAAGGTGAAAGGATTTGGGCCCATCCCCTAGGGCTCAGATTAATTAGAGTGTTTGATATAGTAGCATTCTAATGTGAAAATGACTAGGAGGCCAAGAGATTTTAGGACTCATGATAGGTCGTTGGGAGAAAGGCCACCATGAACTTACTGTGCTCCTATCAGTTTGCTGTGTATATCAGGATTATGAGGCCTGAAATGATTTTATATCTTAGCAATTTTTTTGGATTGTTTATGCACTTGAAGATTTGGAGAGGGAAAGCAATGGGTCTCTCTGCACAGACTGGGCTTGTTTTCTTCTTGTGTTAACAGCGACAGGTTTCTTATGCTCAGAATTCTGCTTCTGTGGAGTAAGTCATGGAAGAAGCCAGCCTCGGTTGGCCATTGGTATTGCCCTGTGGGATTTAGAGTTTAGGAAACCAGAACAACCATTCTGATGTGATTTCTTTGTTTCTGATCTAGGAACCTGGCATCTTCTGTCAGCGTCTAACTGTGGCTAACTCACATAGTAGCATTTAAAAAGGCCAAGATCACTTCTCCTGTATGTAAGTGTTTTTAGTTTAGTTTTTAAAATGTATTTCAAGGTTTTCAACCTCTTAGAAAAGTAGAAGAGGAAAGCAGAGTAGTCACGCCATTTTATGACAGATTCTGTCTCAAGGAATTTGTTAAAATATTAAATATGTATCACTATCTTACTTATCAAGGCTCAAAATAAAAGTAAAAGATAGGCAAAATAGAAATAAATAAATTGATAATAAAATTGTAAAACAAACTATTTCATTTTCCATAGATTAAAAATATCTGGAAATATCTTTAACAAACAAAGTGTAAAACATATGTTTCAAGAACAACTCACAATCATTGTAAAAATTAAATCAAAAGAGATCCTTGCTAATGTATCTGAAGGGTTAATGTTGTTAATATAGAAATATTCCAGAAATTAATCTATAGATTCCGGGCAATTCCTATCAGAATCCAAGAAAGTATAGTTCCTGATTTTAAAACTTACTACAGAACAATAGTAAGCAAGGCGATAAGGTACTGGCATAGAATAAACATATAAATTAATAATACAGAATTGAGAGTTCTTTTTTTGTTTTTGAGACAGAGTTTTATTCTGTCACCCTGGGTAGAGTGCTGTAGCAACCTGAAACTCTTTAGCTCAAGTGATCCTCTTGCCTCAGCCTCTGGAGTAGCTGGGAGTACAGGCGCCCACTACAATGCTTGCCTAGTTTTTTTCTATCTTTAGTAAAGATGGGGTCTCACTCTTGTTTAGGCTGGTCTCCAACTCCTCAGCTCAGGTAATCCACCTGCCTCAGACTCCCAGAATGCTTGGATTACAGAGATGAGCCTCCACACCAGGACACAAAAATGTATCTGTGGTTACCTGATTTTCCCAACTCATTTAACTGGGACTGTGGTTACCTGATTTTCCCAACTGATTTAACTGGGAAAGCACAGTGTTTTCAACAAGTGGTGCTGAGATATCCACATGTAAAGACAGTAGTTGGACCTCGCATTATATGCAAATATTAACTCAAAATAGATCAAATACATAAGTATAAGAAGAAAATCTAGAAAACTTTTATAAGAAAACAGGCAAACATTTATGTGGCCTTGATTTCTTAATATGACACCAAACACATAAATAGTAAATAAAAAAATACATAAATTGGGCTTCATTCCAATAAAAGTTCTGAACTTCAAGAGACACTGTCAAGAAACTAAAATGATGCCAGAATGAAAGAAAGTATTTGCAAATTATATCTGACAGTACTTCTAGCAAGAATATTTAAGAACTCTAACATGTTAGTAATAAAAAAAAAGGTATCTCTCTCTCTCTCTCTTTCACACACACACACATACACACACACACACACACACACACACACACACACACACACACACGGAAAGAATGGCTCAAATTCAAGGCACTGGCAGTTCCAAATACAAATGCTGGCAAGGATGTAATTAGAATGCTCATTCACTGCTGGTGGAAATGGAAATTTTTGAAGCCACCTTGGAAGGTAGCTTGGCCAGTTGTTTTTCTCTTTACGCTAAATATAGTGTAATTATACAATCCAGAAATTGGCCTCCTAGATATTTATTTACCCTTATGCCCACACAAATGTTTATAATATCTTTATTCATAATTTCCAGAAATTAGAGGCAACCAAGATGTCCTTCAATTGGTGTATGGATAAACAAACTGGTAATTCATATAATGGAATGAAATGATTTATCAAGAATTAAAAGGAAAAAAAAGAAACCTTTTTTTTTTTTTTTTTTTTTTTTTCTTTTAGACAGAGTCTAAATATGTTTCCCTGGGTAGAGTGCCCAGGCATCACAACTCACAGCAACCTCCAACTCTTGAGCTTAAGCAATTCTCTTGCTTCAGCTTCCCAAGTAGCTGGGAATACAGGTGCCGGCCACAGTGCTTGGCTGTTTTTGTTGTTGTATTACAGTTGTCATTGTTGTTTAGCTGGCCCAGCTGGGTATAAAACCGCTACCCTCGGTATAGGTGGCTGGCGCCATAACCACTGTGTAGGGTGCCGAGCTGGCATAAAGAAATCTTAATTATCTATTACTAAGCTAAAGGAACCAGTCTCAAAAGGCTAACTGCTGTATGTTTCCAAACATATGACATTCTGGAAGGGATAAAACAACTAAAGGTACACAAAAGGTTAAGTGTTTTCCGAGTGCAGGAAGAGGGAGATCAGGATAAAAATGTGGAATATAGGAGACTTTGAAGGCAATAAAATTATTCTATACAGCATTATAATGCTGGATATGTGAAATGATGCATATTTCAAGGGACATAAAACTGTAAAATACAAACTCTGAACCCTAACGCAGAACATAGACTTAATAATAATGCATGAATATTGGTTCCTCAATTGTAAGAAATATACCACATTACTGTAAGATGTTAATAAGAACAATTACAATCAGGGTGGAACAGAAATATGCGGACTCACTGCTTTCCACTCATTTTCTCTACAAACTAAAACTATTCTATAAATAGTCCATTAATTTTTTAGAAAGAGCACAATTTTTTTGTATTTATTTAACATATTTAATTGACAAGTAAGGATATACATGCAACGTATACAATGTGAGCATTAGATACGAGTACGCATGTGCATCATGTAATTATTACCTCAACCAGACTAACACATCCATCACCACCCAACTGCTTATCTTATAATTGAAATTGCACCCTGTGACTAACATTTTCCTATTTGCATTTTCCTTATCCCCCAGCCCTTGGAAACTGCCATTCTGCACTCTACCATTGTACTCTTTGGTTTTATGAGTTTGGCTTACTTTTTTTAATTTTAATTTTCAAATTCCACATGCAAATGAGACTACAAAATATGTCTTTCTATCTAGCTTATTTAACCTTGGATAATGTCCTCCATAGGCAAAAGGTTCTCAATAGACATTTTTTTTTTTTTTTAGAATATAGACAAATAACAAGGGTACATGTGAAACTTATTAAATGTAGAATGTAAATGTCTTAACACAATAACTAAGAAAATGCCAGGAAGGCTATGTTAACCAGTGTGATGAAAGTATGTCAAATGGCCTATAAAACCAGTGTATGGTGCCCTATGAATGCATTAATGTACACAGCTGTGATTTAATAATTAAAAAAATAGACAAATGAATAATAAACATCTATAAAAAATGCAGGACATCAATAGGAGGAGGTATGGCTCAAATTTACAATGATACTATTTATTAGGCACCCTCTAGGATGACTAAAATCAAAATGTCAGATGTAATGACTGTTAGAGAGGTGTGGAGGCAACACCATCATCTACTGCTCATGAAAATGCAAAATGTGCAATTGCTTCGTAAAATAGTTTGGTAGTTTCTCAAACAATTAACTATACAGTTACCAGATGTTGCTACCATTCTACTCCTGTTTATATTCCTAGGAAGTGAAAACATATCTATCTACATACAGAAGGTCACCTACAAATAATTACAGTGCCATTGCACACAAGAGCCTTGGGTACAAACAAACCAAGTGTCCATCAACCATAAAAGGGTAAGCAAAGTGTGAAATAGCCATAAAATAAAACATTATTTATTCATCAGACTGAAGTACTGATCAATTGCACAATGTAAATTACCATGAAAACATTAGGCTACATGAAATAAGCCTGTCACAAAAGACCATGTATCGTATGATTGACTTCATAAGAAAATTATTAAAGGGAAATTTATAGACATAGAAAGTAGATTTGTGATCACATTGGAGAAAGATGGAGTGATAACTAAGGGAAAAGGGGTATTATGAGGTTGGGGGATTGAGGACTGTTACAAATCAATTGTGAGGATAGCTGCACAACTCTGTGAATATTATTAAGAACCTTTATTTGTAAATTTTAAAAGTGTGAGTTGTGTGGTATGTCAATTATAACTCAGTAAAGCTGTTATAAAAATATACAGGTTGACAAATACTACTTATCTTAACACCATAACATAACATAGCATAGTAACTTATCTGATTAACAGCGTGGATTCTATGATGGTCTTGGTTTATAATCTGGTTTCGCCACTACATGCGACCACTCCGTGTATCAGTTTCTTATTTGAAAAACCAAAGTAGAACCAATTAATTTCTCAAGGCATGTGTGTGTGTATGTGCACGCACATGTCTGCGTGTGTGTGTGCGTGGTATGTATGTATCCTCCAAGTACTGAGGATAAATAGTAAATTGCATGATTATTTGCTTTCATGATGATGCCAGTTATTCAACAGAAGAGTTATGAATTTTAGAAATTAAATAGCATCATTTGTTGGACTTATTTTGAGAGGGTGGCAGATGGTATTAGTAAATATAAAGCATATTTTTAGATTACTGAAGAACAAGAAAATATGCTTAGCAGGAGATTTGAGAAGATCTTGAGAAGTTTAAATTAATTTTTTTTTAATTTCAGTTTCTAACCTTTGTTGTGTATATGACCAAGTATTTCTTCTGAGTTCTGCTAATTATTTTTGAAAAACTGACAATAATTTTAATGTAATTTACAAGCATGCTTCTGTTTTAACTTGCCAGATGAAGAAACTTCCTTTTTCAGGATATGGGTCCTTTAAATCTGCTCTCCTCATATAGACATTGCAGTAGATACAAGTATCACACTGATATAACCAATAAAACAATTTCAAGGACTAAATTTTGATCATAATGAACCTAATAAAAGAGAATGAGAAGAAATCCAAGTTGACCTCCTGTGTCTGGATCTTCAGGCTCTCTCAGTACACACCTGTTAATTGACTATGCCACCCCCCGGATAATAGTTAAATCCAACCCTGTATCATATTTTGTTCAACCCTAATATCTTTTATTCCTTAGAGAATATATATTAGTGATATTGTCCTTCAAATGCCAAATCATTTATGATTATGCCATGAAAGTTATATATATACAAACCTCAAAAGTAGGAAAATTAAAAGCGAAGCCCACATCTATTTCCTCTGTTACTCTTTTATGCCTATCATAACCCATGATGAACAAACAACAAATCATGTATTAAAAAGTTGAAGGTCTCTACATATAAACAAAAGGGGTAATCCCCTCGTATAGAATAGTGCTGGCTAAATCTTTCTACTCATGAAAGACACATACAAGTTTTTTAAAAATATGTATATATTTCAGAGTAGCAAAATTATGCATTTGGGAAGTATTTCTTAAAAAATATGGGAAATTAGAAATTTGCCTAGTATGGCTCATTTGAGAAATTTGTTTACAAAATTTCATTGATATATTTTCTTTTATCCACTGTTAAAATTTTGACTTTATTTTGTCTGATGTGTGTCGAATATAGTTACAAATTGAATTAGGTTGCTTTTTATTCACCTCCTTAAATCTGTGACAGTAGAATGATGTACTGTTCCCCTATACACTTATGCTCCACACTGCAGTTAGATAATAAATATCTCAGGCTATGCTCATGTCACATTTTCTTATCCCTTTATTCAAACTATCAGTTACAATGTATACACTTGGTCTAGAATGACTTGTGTTTGATTTACTGATGCTAAACATACAATCAAATGATAAATTTGCAGCTAAGTTGTAAAGTTGAATATAATAATTTTTTTTAAAAGACAACGTACAAGATAAAGTTAGGTTATCTCTAGGAATAGAGCCTTGCTAATGAAGAGTAAACATCAAAGTAGTGAATAGATTCCTCTGTGGCTGTACCAGTTGTTATATATTTTAATAGAGCTGAAATCAGAAAGAATACTGAAGTGAAGAAGTGGTCTTAGGATATAGTCTTTACTATTCAATCCTTTTGACTTTGACAGAAAGTATCTATATCATTGTATCAACTGACCCTGAGGGCATTAACATGTTAACAGATGTCTATACCTGTATCTTGTACATGGCCAGTCACAGTGGGTCACACCAATAATCCCAGCATTTTGGAAGTCTAAGGCCAGGTGATTTTGAACAACTCAGGCAACATAGCAAGACTCCGTCTCTACTAAAAAATTAAAAAATGTAGCTGACTATGTTAGCACGCATCTGTAGTTTCAGCTACTCAGGTAGCTGTGGGAGGTTGATCACTTGAGTCCAGGAGTTCAAAGGTGCAGTCAACTATGATTACAACACTCCTCTAAAGCTTAAGTTGACAGGGAACATGCTATCTTGAAAACAAAATAAGTAAATCTTGTGCTACATAGGACTTGTGTTGAAAGGCTATTTCTGCACAAAGGTTGCTCTTGGGATCAACAAATGTGTGCTTCTCTGTTTCACAAAACAGAAACTAAAAAATAAGTTGATGGATAAAGTTAGTTTGAATGGTTTAGTAACAATGACAGGGTTTGTGAAAAAAATAAATGCTGAGCAGGGCGGCGCCTGTGGCTCAAAGGAGGAGGGCACCAGCCCCATTTGCAGGAGGTGGCCGGTTTAAACCCAGCCCTGGCCCAAAACTGCAAAAACAACAACAACAAAAAATAAATAAATAAATAAATAAATAAATAAATAAATGCTGATTGCAGAAAGGAGAAAAAAGTTGTGGAGAAAAGCAGAGTCAATGCTCATTTCTATAACAAAAATTTGTTTTTGTATCAAAGTTCTTGATAGCAAGAAATACAAGTTTGCTACAGCTGTGTTAAGCAGAAGTAGAGCTTACTAGGATTCAAAATAAGTTAGAGAATCAAGCTTGGGAAATAGGCAGAAACCATGGAAACATGGCAAAATGAAGAGCAGAAAACAAAACCACGTGGTCAATATGTCACCACCCGCGTTTCAGGAGATCATAAAAGCTGCCTGTGCAAAAGACACCGAAGCGCCCCTTGCCTTCTGCCTCGCTTCTTCTGGAAGAACATTGTCTGACAGTGTAGTGGACACATTTTCATTATTTGGGTAAAATAGTTCTAAAACGTTTGTAGGTCTTGGTCCCTGTGACGATGAGAGCAAAACATACACTTGAGACAATACAGACCAATGACAGAGTGTTAGAGTAAAATGAAATGTGTGTCTACAAATGTCCATAAATTATTTTCTTACTGATTATTATATTCTAATTTATTTACATAGATATAAACAAACTGTATGTTTAAGATATCATTATGCTAGTGATCTTAATTGTCTCTTTAGAGATACAGAATATTGAGTATTATTTCTTGGCCAGATTTTCAAAGGTTCTACCTTTTCTCAGCTGAGGGCCTCCAACCATTGAGGATCTCAGCTGTTTCTCAGTCATACCTGGATAAATGCTTATTGAATAACACAATCCTATATTATTTTGGAAAATTGAAGTATATGATATAATAACACTGAATTGATGGAGAGTTTAATTCAAGCCTTTCCTTTATTTATTGATTATCCTTCTAATTTGTAAAGCAAAAGTCCTTGATTTTGAAAGTAACATTGATGAGCAGATTTTAAACAAGCTCTTTAAGTTAGCAAGACGATGCACTTCATACTGTCATTTATCTTTCCTATAACCTAGGTCAGATCACTTAACCTTGAAGTACTTTAAAAAAGCTATTATCTGTGGTTCAAACCAATCTCTTGAGCACCACATGTAGTACTGTTAAGTATAATTTGCAAGAGAAATGCAGTAACATTATTGAAAAGAGCAATGAAAGGAAATCTGAAGCCTGAACTCTATATAACTATGTAACTGAATACCTAAAAGAGAATCCTTACAACCCCAAGGACGCCTGGCGGAAAAAGATATACAAACTGCAAAGTAGCACATGAAAGGTGTTAAACATCATATTTCATTAGAATATTTCAAATTAAAACCACAATGATACACCACGCATGTCTATTATAATGGCCATAGTCCAAAGCAGTAGCAAAACCCACGCCTGGAAAGGATGTGGAATGGTGGGGATTCTTCACTCATTGCTGGTGGGAACGCACTAATGATACAGTCACTGTGTGGCAGTTTCTTATAAAACTAGCCATACTCTTACCATGGTTTCTAGCAATCACGTGTCTTGGTAATTACCCAAACGATTAAAAACATTTCTACATAAACACCTGTGAGGAGATGGTGATAGCAACATAATTCATAAGTGTCAGAATTTGAAAACAACCAAAATAGTCTCCAGTAGGTGAGTGGATAAATAAACTGAATATATTATTCAGCAATAAAAATAAATGAATTGCTCAGCTCTGAAATGACGTGGAGGAGGCTGAAATGCACATTATTAAGTAAAAGGAAGCCAATACGAAAGGGCTGGTTAGTGTGTGATTCTAACTATGTGACATTCTTCAGAAGCAAATCCATGAAGACGGTAAAAGGATTATTTGTTGTCAGGGATTAGGAAAGTGGTGGTGTAGGACAAGTAAGCAGAGCCCAGGGAATTTTAGGGCAGTGAAACTATTCTGCCTGGCACTACAGTAGTGAATGCATGTTCTTACCCACTTGTCAATTCCCACAGAATGCACAACAGCAAGCGTGAGCCCTCATGTCAATATGGACTTTGGGTAATAATTATGTGTTCGTGTGGTTTATAGACTGTAACAAATGGGTCACTGTCTGGCAGGGTGTCCTGCAGCGTGGTCAGTGGAGGAGACTGAATGTAAGTAGGCACAGCAGTTACGTGCCAGCTCTAGAACGCCCCTCCCCTAGTGTTACTGTCGATATAAAACTGCTCTTATAATAAAGTTTATTAAATAAAAAACACATAATCCTATCATCAAGCCACATTTTATCTGAGTTATACTTGATGGACTTCATCAACAAGATCATACAGAAGTTTCCTGTCAGATTCCATGGACCCCTCTTCACTGTTATCAGGGAGGTTGGCTGCGTGCTAAGAAGGCTTTCAGCTCCTCTAAGAGGCAAATAGAGTTCTCAGTGCTAACATGAATAAAAATATCTCCACTATGATAAAAAACGATTATTTAAACCTCATTCAATTTTAATTAGATTTGGAATAATATTAAAACCATGTTTGTTCTCTTTTAAAAAATGGAATCATAAAGAAATGTACCTCGTTTTTATTAAGTGTATGAAAGAATTCATCCAGAACATAGCCTTGTATATTTGTGAAATTTTTATAGACATACAAATAATTATAATGTACACATATACTAAGGCTTCCCACAGTATATCCAAGGTAAATGTTTGCAATAAGAATCTAATTTATGAAGAGTTGGAGTAATTGCACTTCTCCTCATTCCTTCATCTACAGACTTTACACTTTCCCCACAGTTGGCAAATGTCACTGATTCTTTGATTATGTAGATTTTTTTTTGTCTCTTTAAAATGAAGGCTGTTTCCTTGGCTACCTTTGCAATAAACTGCATTTTCTGATAATGTTTGCGAGAAAACAAAAGCTGCCATTTGACAGTCCATGTAAACATACTGTTAATGTTATAATTCTAAATGTGAACAACATATTTTCTTCTCTGTTTCCAATATTAAGTCACTGAACTACTAGAAAGAAAATCAGTTCTGTCTATTCATCTTTGTACTTTCAGGTTCATTTTTGAATTTCTTTTCTATCAGTGCCACATAAAACACTAAGTGATAAAAGTGAAATGAAAGTCACCTATAAAAGTAAGAAGAATGAGAAATATACTCACCGGTTTTTATTTCTTTGTGGTTGAGTTAATAGCTGGTTTGTTGACTTCATACACGATGCATATAAACCCCAGGAAACCAAAGTTAATAGGAGCTCTGCATTAGACCCAACCTGCAGGTTCAAAGATGCTGGGTTATTCCTCCTGAATACAAATTTTCCTCAAAAGACAAAAATAAGCTTAGTTGGTTTCTTTCTTTCTGAATCTATCCCCTGCATAATAGTGATTGAAGTATTATTTTTAAATATATTATAGGCAACATATGAAGTGTATGATATATAAAAGTTAATGAAGTATTCTATCACAATTTTTAAGGATAGTATCTAAAAATGAAAGTAAAATATTGAAAAATTATGGCAAAGTTATATTAATAAAATCCACACACTTATCATAACCAAAGTTCAGTTTCCCACTGAATGTTTGTGGGCTAGAAACAGAAGCAGCCATTGTCTTTATCATTTAAGTTCATTTACTCGTTTAATCTCCCACAGTTGGGAGCACTGTCATATGCTATGAGAATTAAAAAAAATCTTCAAAATTATATTTTATAAGGCATTGTATTAGCACTTACAGTTAAAATAACAACCAAAAATAGAAATTGCTATGTGCAAAACACATGTTACTGAGAATATACATAAATGCAGATAAAAAGAAATGGAGATTTAATTTAAACATAGTCATCAGTTGAAACTCAAGTACATGACTTCTAGTCTTATTTCTGTCACTACCATTATGTGGAAAGAAGCTATACCTTTCTAGTCTTCAAAGCATTCCATTTATATGCCTTTTAAGAGAAGATTGATGTCCGATATTTCTGCTACATGTGAAATTTAAAAATATAACTATATATTTCTTTAATTTTATGGAACTAGAAACTTGTAGTTTATATGTGGTTAAGCAAAAATATTTCACAAATTTTAAGAGAGATCTTGATAAATGTTAATTTATTAAATACTAAATATTAAATTATTATTAGATTTTATTTATTCTTAACTATGAAGGTTTCTAAAAACGGTGTTACAAAGTACAAGCTTATGTCTTCCATGTTAATGGTACTGAATTAATGATATAACAAATGTTAAGGACTTATCTTTTCATGGCAGTATTTCATACATAACTTTAAACTTTCTTGCCAGTTTACTGCAAAGTCAGGGTTTTGAAAAAAAATCACTATTTCAAAAGTGATGTATTAAATAAACACTATTTCAACATGAAATACTAATTCATCATTAAACCAAACTTTTGTGAACACAAATTAGAGTTTTGGTTTAAGAAAATTCTCAATATAAATTGTGCTATATATAGAAAAATGTTAGAAATAAGCAAAAACTCAAATTATATTCCTGGAAATATAATACTAAAATACTTTACTAAAATCTAGTTAAAAAGGAAAGCTGATATTGCATAAAATCTTCATTCATTATACACTTTCCAAAATACAGTTCAGATCTGAGAAGGACTAGTCACATGAATCTTAATTCTTATTTGCTTTGCATTATTAGAAAGGCTCATGAAATATGCATATTACTCACCTTTATTTTTCTATTTTTTTTAGTTTATATAATCAGATAAGTGAATGTATGTCTGTTTTGTGATCATTTCTACTTAATTTAAAAAATTCAGGCATGCATTGTAGAAAACATATTTTTAAAACTGCATTATGGAGTCTATAAGCTGTTTGCAGTGACAATACAATCCCTAAACACAGCATAAATATAATTTAATTATTCTCTTAAGCAAAAGCCAAGAACAAGAGATCTAGCACCAAGAAGATGATGGTGCCTGTACCATCCTTATAACCAAGTTCCCACAGTCACCCCAATTAACATTTCTCAGCTAGTAGGAAAGAGAAAGACCAAGCACCTGTATCTGGAAGGAGGTGACCCCCAAAGAAACTACATCATTGCCATGTACATATCATTGCCCAATGTTTCATTTGGCTTCACTGAACTATTATTAGAGAACTGAGAATTATTATCTTTATGTGGATATGTGTGCACATAAAATCTGGCATCTATAAATAGGGGATGAACAGAATGTGAGGAACAATTAGTTCCTATGACAATTGGCTTCACAGGACTCTCAGATGTTCATGTGCTCTCTGTCTCCAGGAAGAGCACAGCCACCCCATCCCCAACTCAGTCCTCTTCTCTGATCCACCTTGATTCTAACATCTCTGCGTCACACACACTTAACTCCAGAGGCTTGACGTGACAGGTTTTTGTGCATCGGGTCATGTGTTTTTTACTTCCTCCAGACTGGAAAACTTAAGGAATACACGATAATCTACTTAGTAGATTAGGAATAGGTGCTCACACACACTGCTGATGACTTGGTATGATAAATTTGCACATCTTGGGCAATTTGGAATTATATAATAAAAACAGAAATGTATATATTCAACAGTTCAGCAATTCTGCTCCTAGGTGTGCATCTAAGAAAAGGTGTGTATATTTAAATCAAGTTTAAATGCATGTTCAGGTACATTCATATCAACCTTATTTTAAGTAGGAAAGAAATTGAAGCCATTTAAGTAACTAAATTCAGCTGGTATCTATTTTTATGTTTTAAAGATGACATTATTGGAGTACTTTTCTATTTTCCTCAATTTCTATGAACAACTTATTGTCAAATATTCTTTTTTTTTTTTAGAATTTTATTTATTTATTTATTTTTATTTATTTATTTTTTTTTTTTTGCAGCTTCTGGCCCAGGCTGGATTTGAACCCACCACCTCTGGCATATGGGGCTGGCGCCCTATCCGTTGAGCCACAGGCGATGCCCCGTCAAATATTCTTAATATATTCCCAGGAACTGCCCATCAATATAGTACAAAGAATAAATAAATGATACATTGAACATAAATTAATCATAAATATGTAACATTGGACTACCTAAATGATATATACTGAAAAGAGAATACAGTTTTATGAATTATTTAAACTTCAAACCAAACTAATGTTTATTTCTATATGCAGGGATCCAAGGTATGATTGACACAAAAATTGGTAGTAAGGAGATTTCCAAAGCACTATATCTGTTCAAATTGTCAATCTGGGTAGTGTAGCCATGGATGTTCATTTTCACATAAATATTTCATATTTAAATACATGATAACTACAATCTTTTGTGCGTATGATATATCTATATGCAAAATTTGAGGTGAGATGATTTACTGAAAATAATGAATAAATAACATATACCACATACCATGATAGCTTCAGCAAATGTATCCAGTCAGCTGTAAATTAAGAAAAGAATGAATATATACTATATATAAAGTACCCAATATTACCCAACTGTAACATGCTCTCTTGTGAGCCTTCCAGGCAGCTTTGGAAATACCTGCCTGAAGGTGAGGACATTTAGAAGAGAGGCATTTCAAATTCAATTCCATTTGGTCTAGATTTCAATATCAATTCCTGAAAATTATATTAAATGTAAGTTATGTGCTAGTGTGATGATACAAAATAACTTTAGAAATAAGTTTTCTTTTTGTTTCTGCCACAGTTTTGCCTAATACTGATATTAAAGTATAAATTATATATTTATATTTATTTATGTAACACATTCATTTTGTAATTTATTGTAACTAATGAGTTACAATATTTAGAATGATTTATTCACACATATAAGCATATGCACATAGGCACAATTTGTTTCTATTTCAAAAATCAATTATTATTTTGTAAAGAAAATATAGGAACAGTTTGCTATTCATGGTACATATTTTTAAAAACATGGTCATTACAAGTATAAGAAAGTTCTGTCTTTAAAATATTTTATTTAGAGTTTTAACATTTCAAATAATATTTTCATTTTTATAATAATCAACTCTGGTTATGCATGTAAATAATAACCAGTAAATAGGGGATTTTCTTTGTTTTCATACGTATGGTAGAACTTTTGTCTGAGACCACACAATCCTGAATGTGCCCAATCTTGTCTGATATTATGATACAACTTCTCAAAGAACAAAAATATGATTTTAAAACTATCCTACAAGTAATTGTGGTATAAGTCTAAGAGCCATTTAGATAGCTTTCATGTCTGAAGGAAGTTAGAGAAGGGTGGTTTTCTACTCTGTCCTTACCCAAATAAAACTAAAACACTTTATGTCAATAAGCAGTTACTGATTTTAAGTGTGCAAAGCAACATGATACAACTTTAGGTTTTTTACAACCAGTGTGGAGAAAGGAGGCTAGTGGAAACTAACATTGTGAGTTGCCTAGAAACTTGAGATTACTTTGTAAAAATTTTGAAGAGATTACAGCCAAAATTTATTGGCTCATTCCTCTGAAGATTTTTTTTATTATCTATTATATGTTTACTACCTCAGTGAAATTGCCATGGAAATAAGATAGGTACCCCTTCTGCAGAGAGAACAAAAATCATCATAGTAAATTGCAACTATTACTTAGAGACGTACGTGTTACCACAGGGGTGGACAGGACAAGGAATGACCCAGCCAGGATAGTAAGGGAAAGCTGTCCTAAAAACAGAATAATAAAATACAGTTTGCAGAGGGAGATGATTCCTCCAAACTAACCTCTTGTGAAACTCTAAATAAAAAAAAAATAATAATAAAATAAAAAAAAAAAAACATTTAAAAAAATAAAAAAGTTAAAAATTCCAAAATAAAAAGGGGTGTAGGTACTTTGAAATTTATTAAAATAGATTGTTCTTTATATTTTATTGTATGCTTGTATTATTCAATTTAAAAAATTTTGGGGCCAGGTGTAATGTCTCATGCCTGTAATCCTAACATTCTGGGAGGCCAAGGCAGGTGCATTGCTTGAGCTCTGGAGTTTGAGACCAGCCTGAGCAAGAGCAAGACCCTGCCACTAAAAATAGCCATGTCTTGTGGCAGGCACCAGTAGTCCCAGCTACTTGGGAGGCTTAGACAAGAGAATCACTTGAGCCCAAGAGTTTCAGATTGCTGTGAGTTATAACACCATGGCACTCTACTAAGGGTGACAAGGTGAAGCTCTATTAAAAAAAAAAAAAAATTATATATATATATATAATATATATACACATAATATATATGTAGAGAGAGAGAGATAAATATTTTGGACTTCCTTAGTATAATTTCCATTAAATTTTTGGTATTTTTAAATCTTTGAACTGACTTCTTTAAGTAAAAACTCATGATTTTAATACCCAGACATTATACAATTACACAATTATCTGGTGATACAGTTTCTTGATCATTAGATTTTTAGTTATCTTTATACCAATGAAATGTGATTGTTTCTTAATGTATCTTCTGTGTGGTTCCAGGTAGTTATCAAGAGTTTTCCCTATTCCTTTCCACTTATTTGACTCACACTTAGCACAGACTCCAGTGGAACTGCTCTGTTAGAATATCCTCTCTCTTCCTTGTGCTTCCTGTTCTTTTTTCTCTGTTCACTCTCTTCTGTGATTGCAAAGGGTGAAGGGAAATTAATTATGAAGAGGCGCAATCATGATTAATTTATCATTTTAATTCCCTTGGTGTCAACCCTGCCTCTGTTGATTTAAAGTGAGAAAGTTTTGGGATCAGAGCAAAAGTGAAAACATCAGCCACACTGAAATTAAAAACGAAATTAAAAAATGTGGCCAAAGCCATAAAATGTAACTGTATGAGAAGTTGTGAGTCAAGGAGCATTGCATGCCTCACTGATTAAGAATGAAAGGTTGTTTCATTCTTAATGAAAGAGAATATAAGGAAAAGGTTAGTGTTAATATGTCCTGATTATCTGCTTCATAAAATAGCTAAGAGAAAAACTGGAGGAACTTAGAAAAAATAAGCTGTAGAATTATTTTTCAAATATTTTGAATTTTAATGTCATTTGTCAATTTTCTCAGATGCCTTATAATTCCCTCCCTAATGAATTAAGCGAACATAATATAATATACCTGATAATATTCTTTATAAATGTGCATTTATGATACAAATATATCTTTGGATAAAATGGTCCCGGCTTGCTAAATATAAGGTAATGTCCCCCCTTCCTCTTTTTTTTTTTCTCCTCTTCCTTCTGTTTTTATTAGTAGTATCATTGCTGTTACTAGTAATACAGTTTGATTATTCTGATCATGCAAGGCAACTGGGGAACATAAAAATCAGTCTTTAATGATGTAACCTGTGAGAATACACTTGTGGTGCATCTTACAATGGTGTATGTGAAACTTAGTAAATGTGGAATGTAAATGTCTTAACACAATAACTGTGAAATTGCCAGGAAGGCTATGTTAACCAGTGTGATATAAACGTGTCAACTGTTCTGTGAAACTAGTGTGTGATGCCCCATGATCATATCAATGTACACAGCTGACTTAATAAAAAAATAAAAATAAAAATAAAGAAAGAAAGAAAGAAAAAGGTATAATGTACAAAGAGTAATCAAAAGAGAAATGGTGTGTCTGTATTTGTACTATACAAAATAGAATTTAAGGCAAAATTAATAGAGACAAGGAAGGATATTTTTTAGTGATAAGACAGTCATTTCATGAAAGACACAGTGATTATAAATACATATGTACCTAACAACAGAGTCCCAAGTTACATGAAGAAAAAACTAACAGAATTGAATGGAAGCACAGACAGTTCGCTAGTAATAGCAGAAGATTCCAATATTCCACTTTCAATAGTAAGTAGCACAATTAGCCAGAAGATAAAAATATAAATAAGTAGAAGACTTTGGGTAATATAGCCATTTTAACAATGTTGATTCTGCTGATCCATGAGCATGATATATTTTTCCATCTGTTTACATCCTCTACAATTTCTTTCCTCACTGTATCATAATTCTCCCTATGCTTCCTTTGTTAAGTATATTCCTAGGTATTTTATTTTCTTTGTTGCTACTGAGAAAATTATTGTGTCTTTTATTTGATTCTCAGCTTAACTGTTTGCATATATGAAAGCTACTTATTTGTGTACATTTATTTTGTACCCTGAGACTTTAATGAATTTATTTATCAATTTCAGGAGTCCCTTGATTGAATTTTTTTAATTAAGTCATTTGTACATAGATCATGAATACATTTATGGCATTATGGGATTCAATGTGTTGATTATTTGTACAAATTGGACTGCTTATATCTTATTAATTAACAGCTTTCACCTTATTTACCTAATTACACTGTTAAGACATTTGTGTTCTACACCTGATAGATCCAAGTTGTACTTGCAATATCTTTAAGGTTTTTTAGAAATAAGATCATGTCATCAGCAAAGAGTGATAATATGATCTTTTCTTTCCTCATTTGGAGACCCTTCATTTCCTTCTCTTGCATGATTGCTCTGGCTTGAACTTCTAGCACTATGTTGAACAGAAGAAAAGATAGTGAGGCGACCTTGTCTGGTTCCAATTCTAAGTAGGAATACTTTCAATTCTTTTCCTTCAGGGGCAATGCCTGTGGCTCAAGGAGTAGGGCACCAGTCCCATATGCCAGAGGTGGTGGGTTCAAGCCTGGCCCTGGTCAAAACTGCAAAAAATAAATAAATAAATAATTCTTCCCCTTCAATATGATGTTGGCTGTGGGTTTTCATATATAACCTTGATAATTTTGAGGTAAATCTCAAGTATGCTTTTTTTGTTAAGTGTTCTTATCATAAAAAGGTGTTGAAAACACCAGGGATTCTGCTACAAAACTCTTAGAAGTGATCAAGGAATACAGCAGCATCTCAGGTTACAAAATCAACATTCATAAATTGGTAGCCTTTATATATATTTAGTCAAGCTGAAAAAAGTTAAGGACTCTATTCCATTCACAGTAGTGCCAGAGAAGATGAAATATTTGGGAGTTTATCTAACAAAGGACGTGAAAGATCTCTATAAAGAGAACTATGAAACTCTAAGAAAAATAATAGCTGAAAATGTTAAAAAATGGAAAAACATACAATGCTCATGGCTGGGAAGAATCAACATTGTTGAAATGTCCATACTACCCAAAGCAATATATAATTTTAATGCAATCCCTATTAAAGCTTCACTGTCATACTTTAAAGATCTTGAAAAAACAATACTTCATTTTATATGGAATCAGAAAAATCCTCGAATAGCCAAGAAATTACTCAGCAATAAAAACAAAGCAGGAGGAATCACGCTACCAGACCTCAAACTATACTATAAATCGATAGTGATCAAAACACCATGGTACTGGCACAAAAACAGAGAAGTAGATGTCTGGAACAGAACAGAGAACCAAGAGATGAATCTAGCTACTTACCATTATTTGATTTTTGACAAGCCAATTAAAAACATTCAGTGGGGAAAAGATTCCCTATTTAACAAATGGTGCTGGGTGAACTGGCTGGCGACCTGTAGAAGACTAAAACTTGACCTACACCTTTCACCATTAACTAAGATAGACTCTCACTGGATTAAAGTTTTAAACTTAAGACATAAAACTATAAAAATACTAGAAATGAGTGCAGGGAAAATCCTTGAAAAAATTGGTCTGGGTGAGTATTTTATGAAGAGGACCCTCCAGGCAATTGAAGCATCTTCAAAAATACACTACTGGGACCTGATCAAACTAAAAAGCTTCTGCACAGCCTTGAACACAGTAAGTAAAGCAAGCAGACAGCCCTCAGAATGGGAGAAGATATTTGCAGGTTATGTCTCTGAAAAAGGTTTAATAACCAGAGTCCACAGAGAACTCAAAGTATAAGTAAGAAAAGAACAAGTGATCCCATCGCAGGCTGGCCAAGGGACTTGAAGAGAAACTTCTCTGAAGAAGACAGGTGCATGGCCTACGGACATAAAAAAATGCTCATCATCTTTAATCATCAGAGAAATGCAAATCAAAACTACTTTGAGATATCATCTAACTCCAGTAAGATTCGTCTATATCACAAAATCCCAAGACCAGAGATGTTGGCGTGGATGTGGAGAAAAGGGAACACTTCTACACTGCTGGTGGGAATGCA
>CAUYPK010121556.1:0-55465 GCA_963574355.1 Loris lydekkerianus | reverse complement strand
TTTGGGCAGTATGGACATTTTAACAATGTTGATTCTTCCCAGCCATGAGCATGGTATGTTTTTCCATCTGTTAACATCTTCGGCTATTTCTTTTCTTAGAGTTTCATAGTTCTCTTTGTAGAGATCTTTCACGTTCTTTGTGCTCCAGCGGCACAATTGGTTACCGCCCGTGGTACTGACAGAATAGTTATTTATTTTTAATTAGCTCAAGTTAGCCAGAGTTAATTTCTCTTCTTGATAACCACACCCTAACTGATAACTCATGCCAAATGAGGCATGAGATTGCTACAGCGTGTATTCCCAAAGTTTTCCTTTTTATAAGTATCATGTGGCAAGTACTATGATTCCAAACATCAAAGTTTTCTAGCAGTTGGTTTCTGTACTTTACACTATATCTTCATCTTCCCAAGGCAACTGCCAGCATCCTATTTCACTCATTAAATTTGAGATAAAGGATACATGGGAGAAAGGAAAAGCATGGTGAATTTCATGAGTCACTAGTACAGTTTGATTGATCTAGTAAAGCCTCACAAGAAAAGAGAGAAAATGCTAATGTTCTAGATTTTACTGGTGTTCTAATAGATAGTACTTTTTATGCCAAAGACTACAATGGCCCTTAGCCACAGACATAGACTCCACAGTATGCAGAAGCCCAGGTAGGAAGGAAAACTTCACTTGATCATCTATATTTTATATAAATTGGATCTATGAAATAAATAGTTCAAAAAGAGCTTAGTGCTCATAGCAGCATTTACTCACAATAACTAAAACATTCAAAGCAGCCTGTGTCCATTGATGGATAAGGAAACTGTGGTGCATACATACAGTGGAATATTACCCAGCCTTGAAAAAGAAGGGTATTTGGACACATACTGCAACATGGATGAAACTTGAGGGCCTAAATTAGCCTGTCACAAAAAGACTAATACTGTGAGATTCCACTTACATGAGACACTTAGAGTAGTCAAAATCATCTTGTTTGCCAGGGGATAGGAAGAGAAGTAAATGAGGAATTATTATTTAATGGTAGAGTTTCAGTTTTACTAGAAGAAAAGCATTACAGAGATGGATGGTGGTTATGGTTATGAGACACTATAAGTGTATTTAATACCATTGAACTGCACACTAAAAAATTGTTAGACAGTAAATTCTGTTATTTTTTTTTTATCAAAATGGGAAAAAAAGAGGAAAAAAGATGTTAGTGGAAAAAATTAATCAGCTTTTCAAGAAGGACATTAGGGCTACAGCTGTTTCTATGATTTGGACATATAACACCATACCCTGAGACTTTTGCTTTTCACTTGTTCTTGTCATTTATTTATTATTTCAGAATACATCCATGATAATTTCTTTCACAAGGTAGAGACATAATATGAGCCCATTTTTCATGTGACAAAAATGAGTGTCTTTGGAAAATAAATTACTCTAAAAACCAAAGCTAGTCAGTAAATAAGCCTAGTAAGTCCTTGCTTTGAATAGTCCAAATTTTCATATGTTTCATAATTTAAAATCAATTTCAAATTGCATATGCTTCATAAAGTAAACTATACTTTATGTGTATGGTGTATCATATAGCATATGGATTTTAAACTCTCAGTATCCAAAGATTGTTTATTTTAGCCTCAGAAAGATTGTCAACTTTCCTCAGAACTTCAGATAGTTTTTTCTGAGCCTTGTATGCTCCTCCAGAAATAATAATTAAAGGTAATAGTGATAATAATAATAATAATTAGATGTCATAGATCCCTTGTTACTACTCAGACTGCGCTAACCCCAGTATCTGCATTATTTCATTCAATCCTCATGATGACTTTACAAAATAGACATTAATATTATCTCTCCTATCTTCTTCTTATAGATTAAAAAAAAAAACCTTGAAGTTAGAGAAGCATAAGCCCAAAGGAAGGCTCCGGGTTACTGAGAGGTAGAGGTGGGATTCTAGCACAGGAAGCTTGACTCCAGCGACTCGCACTTCCACTGTCTACTCTTGACCCTTCCTTCTGTGTGGTGAGCTGCATCTTTGAGTTATCATTTCTTAAGGGTGAAAAATGATAACTCTAGAAATGACCAACAACAGTATACTTGTTTCTTTTACAACAGTCAAAAGCAAGTCAAATTCAATTCTCCGTTAGCAAGAGGGTATCAGCCTTTTTTCTAATTAGTAAAGTACCTGATTCAAAGGTACTGAGACAAGCGTCCTTCCCACCCAGTCTCCCAGCTCCTAGCTCTTCCTTGTTCTATTTTAACCCCCAACTAGAACCCAGCCTTGCTTTCCCTTCCTGGCATTTGGTTACTCCCTTCTCGGTTCTCCCATAGAGTAGATGACAGTTCCAATGCAATGGTTTGGTTATAAAGCTGTCTTCTCATTAGACTGCAAAGCGTTCTACACTTGCCACTCAGATCATTCCTCATTCTCTCCCCGGAGCCTACCACGATGCAGGGCACATGGCAGCACTCTGCAGAAGTGCCGATGAATAACCCATCCAGGGAAGTCTTTATCTGAAATCCAAATTGACCTCTGTCTGTAAGTACATTTTTACAAACAGCACTCCTCCCCCCCCCCCATGTCCTCCCCTTCCCTGGATTTCAATTATTTACATCAGAATTACTTAATCATGTGGCAGATAATTAAGGAATCCATTATTTATGTTAAATAAATTAACCCTACATCACTTCCCCCCCTCTTTCCCCTTGGTTGTGGAGCCTGAGTTTCAGTCTTTTCCAGACAAGTGCTGGCATCTTCTGCCCAGGCAGCAGTGCCGCTGTGGTTGCTGGCTCTGCCAGCTTCTTTGATGAGTGCACCTCCCAGCATGTGTGCTCCCAATCTCTTTTCTCAGTCCTGTTGCTGCCAGACCTGGGCTTCTAGTCCTGGTAGCTGCTGAACCATGGCAGCCCCTTGACTTGTGTGGGCCTTAGTTTCTTCATTTGTTATTGGCTTGCACAGCTGTGGTAAGGAGGTAATGCCTTGTACCCTTTAGGAAATAAAATGCCAGCTTAATCACTCTGTGTCCCCAAATACCTATTACATGTCTGTAGGAGGCATCTATATTTACCAGCAATAAACTGGAGTTACAAAGCTGTGGAATGCTGAAGCTGGAAGCATTTTATCATAATAATCTATTCCAATTTCTATTTTTCATAAGAGAAAATAGACTCAGAGTGCATAAGTCATTTTTTCCCAAGCTTACTAAACTATTAATAGTAATGATGAACATTTATTAATAATAAGTAACATTTAATGAGTCTTGGTCTGTACCAGGCATCGTGTTAAGGGCTTAACAGACTTCATTGCCTTTAATGAACACAGTATCTTGAGGAGAGTATTACTCTTCCCATTTGACTGTTGAGGAAACTGAGACAGAGAGTTTGAAAAATGTGCCCAGAAACACAGACGCAGTAAGCATCAGGGTCAGGGTGCAAGCCCAGGGTCATCTTAGATCAAAAGCGCAAATTCATGCTCATTATGCTAAATTACTTCCCACGAAGAGGAGTCCGTTAAGGACAGAAGCCAGAGTAGGCTCTGGAGCTCTATTCTCTTGTGTCTAAGCCAGTGACTGCATTATACGGCCTCTTAGCCTACCAACCCCCCGGCTGCACACCTCCCAGGTGCACAGGCCATCTCAAAAGAATGTCTCCTTTTTGTAGAAGCAGCCACATAGGTTTCTAATGACCTCTTCTTAGAGCTGTATGGCTGGGCTCTGCCTGTCTGTATCCGTGCCATCTAGTCAGAAATCCTCTTTGTCTGCATTTGTGCTGGTGGAATTTTTACATTGGTAAGAGTCCTCTCCTTTGCCATCAAAAGGTAAGTGCTCTCTGAAATATCTGTAGCATGTTCACACCCAATGAATCTATGTGAGCACATTGCTTAATAACATACATTTAATCCATAGACAATGGCTATTTCCTGTGATTTGGAAGGGCATTTACCCGTGTGGTGTATGATACTCCAGTGGCCTGTCAGCTCCCAAATGAACCTTTTTGATTTCAGATGTCAAATATAACTTAATTTGGGCTCATTGGTGGTCGTTTTGTCCAGTGTTTATGGGGAAGCATTTGAAGGCTTCAGGGAATCTGTATAGCATGCCAGTATTTTAGTTCACATGAGGCAAAAGGCTGTTCGCACCTCTGCTGCATGGACTATGCTCTATTAAATCTGCAGTGATAGTTGAACATGCTGTGTGGTGCAGAAGATAGTGTGTTCCCAGAGAAAAGATACTGTGTCTGATTGACAGGGCAGGTGACCAGGAGGTCAAGGTTGTGTAGTGGTATTGGCCATCTGTTATCTTGGCAAGTATTTGACTAGAGGGCATTAATGTGTTTGTAATTTCCCAGTTGATCTGAGAATGGGGTTAAAAAGACATTGTTGCCACTGGGAGCAGCCGAGCATTCCTGCCCTAGCAGCCCCCCTGGCAGCTGCCTGCTCAGAATGGCATGGGTTGAACTCAACTTTTATTTTTGGGCTTCCCTCCCTGCTAAGTCATTGAGAGTCCATTTTGTCACGCTGCTTATAGAGAACAGCAAAAAGCAGCTCCCATCAGTGAGATTATAATAACTAGATTTTAAGTCACTCTGAAAGGTCTTGATCATTATAAACCTTCCTAAAGTAAAACAGCCAACTCTTCAGTTTTGTTAGAAAGCAGTGAAATCCCAGTGTCTATTTGGCCGTTCATTTCTCATTGCCCCATTTAGCTGAGAAGTCTGTGCTGAAACAGAGGATTTTGATTAAGCACTTAATATACAGGGAGACATTTACCTACTGTTGAGCTGTTGTATGGATGAGGACAGAAGTTATAGCTCCAGAGCTTTTGTGGTAAACGGTCAAGTCATTTCCTTATAGTTTCATCAATGCAAAATCCACAACAAGTAAAACACTTCAGAGGAAGATCAGCTATAAAATGTCCTCACAGCCAAACTGAAATCACAGGAGAGCAATACTGACTAGTGGGAAGCAGGTTTTTAACATCATAATGAATGCATTGGTGGATCCTGCTGTCTATCGATCTACTGAATTTAGGCAGCTCTCCCTTTTAAACTGAAACACGGAATAAAAGCAGATGGAGATGAAATTCTTAAGCAGACTATAAGTGAATCAAGAAAAATAACATATTTTCAGACGTGGTGTGCTTTAAAAAAGAATAAAGTAACCAAAGAGAGAGGAGGATTTATCAAGAAGACTCACTGCTGACGTTTTAGCTTTTGGCTAGGAACTTCAGCTCCCTAGAAATGTTAGTCTAGCAGAGGACCAACATGTGTAAGTTAAACTTCAGAAGACTCCAGAAAACTTAAAAATATTATGAAGATAAATCCAGATCTCTCTTTTCTCATGATTTGTATCTCTCTCCAAATCATGGATGAAGATATTCAAGGAAATGCATAGACCTTAAAACTAGCAAAATCTTTCTTTGCAAAAGATCTTTTGGCCTAGCTCAAAAGGTAGACTCTCCAGACTTTCTCATCTCAGAGATGAAGTTGATTTGGGGATTCTGGTGGGATTTGAAGTAAGAAAGTCTAGCTGTTTTGACCATTCTGATAACACTGCTTTTGACTAGTAATAAGAAAATAATTCCTCCAAAATCCTGCTTTCCTTATATTTCCTAAAATGTATTCAAATCCTAAAGGAATCTCAAAATTTTGTTATTTTAATAAGAAACCCCAAACTGAACACTGCAAAGTAAAACCTCACCCTTTGTGTTATAGTCTCCATATGAGAAGAAAAGGATATAGACATATGATCAACTAAAACTTTCAGTAGAGAAAAAGTACTCATTCCTGTTCTTTACTATAACAGACTGGTGTTTACTGAGCTCTAAAGAAATTTTGTGGACTTTTGTTATAGACCAGGTAAAAAATAACTGAGAAAGGTAAAGAATCAAGTGATCAAAAACAAGTTGCTTTGCCCTTCTGAATATACTTGCTTACTTTCCACAGCAGATTTATTGGCAATGAATTATCTTAGTTTTCCTACATCTGAATTGTGTTTTGGTTTTGCCCTTCATTTTTGAATGACATTTTCATTGGATACAAAATTCTGGTTTGTCAGTACTTTTCCTTCAGCACTTTAAAAAGGCTTTAAAGTTCCTTTAGAGCCTCTTTGCCTACTTCGGCAATGGAGGCCCCTTCACTCTCTGTGGTGAATTGACCCTGTTCTATAAGGCTTCATCTTGCTTTAACTCTGTAAATCTCTCTCTCTTCCTCAATAAACTTTGGTCCATGCTTGCCTTAAAACAAACAAACAAACAAACAAACAAAAACCTTCCTTCTGGCCTTCATGGTGTTTTTAGTTTGGGGGGGCTTTTTTGACAAATAACATCACAGCTCGCAGCAACCTCAAACTCTTGGGCTCAAGTGATTCTGTTCCTTCAGCTTCCCAAGTAGCTGGGACTACAGGGGTCTGCCACAAGACCTGGTTATTTTTAGAGATGAGGTCTCTGTCTGGCACAGGATGGTCTCCAACCTGTGACCTCAGGCCATCCACCCACCTTGGCCTCCCCGAGTGCTGGGATTACAGGCGTGAGCTACTGTGCCTGGCCTGCCTCTATGGTTTTTGAAATGAAATCTGCAGTCATTCAAATTATTGTTTATTAATAGATAATATATTGTTCTGGGGGATTTTGTTTCTTTGTCTTTGGTTTTCAGTGGTTTAATTATGATATTTCTGAGCATGGATGTCTTTGAATTTATCATGTGAAATTGCTATCCTTTTTGAATCTGTAAGTGTAATTCTTTCACCAAACTTGAAGTTTTCACTCATTATTACTTCAAAAAACATTTTTTCCACACTCTTTAGTTTCTTTCTCTGAGTTGACAATAAGCATTCAGTTATTTTCCCATAGATTCGGGTTTTTATTTTCCCCCAAAATTGTTTTGCTCTTTATTTTTCTAAGTTTGGCTAATTCCTATTGCTCTATCAACATATTTAGTTACTTTTGAGACCATCTTTGTGAGATTTGTAATTTTGTTTATTGTATTTTTTTCAGTTTATCATTCCAATAAATTCTGTATATTGTCTTTTTCTTTAAGGAGTTGTTTTATCTTTCAATTTGTTCTAAGTGTGTTTGGTGAGTTTATAATTGCTTTTTGGCGCATTTTAATGTTTTAAATTCTTTATCAAACAATTCCAAAATTTTTGTCATCTGGACATTCGTATCTGTTGTCTTTTCCTATACAAATTGAGATTATCTTGGTTCTTTGTATTTTTGGTAATATTGGATTAGGTCATGGATATTTGAATATTATAAGACTTTGAATCTTTTTAAATGTTATGTAGACTACTTATATCTTTGTGCAAGCTCAATTCAAGCTGCAAGTTACAACATGGATTCTGTAGGCTGTGCCTCAAGGCCACTTCTGTGTTCAAAGCCTTTCCAGAGCTGTTCAGATCTGCTTCAGCTTGTGCTGTGGACTGGCCACCCTTGGACCTGGGCAGTAGTCTGTTAGTTCATCTATCAAATTATTTAATACCTTTATTAGAACCAGATCCAGATGTGAACAGCTAGGAAGTGAATCCAGCAGTTTATAAAGCATTTTATGGGGTTGTTCTTCCAAACTTTCTCTCTACAATTTCCTTAATATTTTCTATTTCCTTGGACTTCCCTTTTGGACAGCCTCTTGTAACTATAGGCCCACAATATGAAGAGGAACATTCTTCTCACTTGGATTTTTTGGGTTCAGTGGGCTCTCCTTTCCACTGCTGCCACTACTGTTGACTGCGTGGAGCCTGGAGTGTGAAAAATGGAGAAAATAGTAGAGGAAGAAATGGGGAGGTCTGCTCTGTGAGTGTCCTCCAAACAGAAAGAGAGAGAGCTGTCATTTGTGCTTGTAAGAGAGTGGAATATGCTTACTTCATCTTATGTAGCACCAGAATCAGTTTGCTTAACTCCAAAGTATTAGTAGTAATAGTGAAGGCCCAGCATTGCATTGAACTTTTAAAATACTTAACACAGTTCTTTTTATTTATTTATGTATTTAATTTTTATTGTTGGGGATTCCATGAGGGTACAAGAAACCAGGTTACACTGATTGCATTTGTTAGGTAAAGTCCCTCTTGCAATTGTGTCTTGCTCCCAGAAGGTGTGGCACACACTAAGGTCCCACCCCCTCCCTCCTTCCCTCTCTCTGCTCTTCCTTTCCCCCACCCCTCCCTCCGTCTTTCTCTCTCTGCTCTCCCCTTCTCCAACCCCCACCATGACCTTAATTGTCTTCATATCAAAATTGAGTACATGGGATTCATGCTACTCCATTCTTGTGATGCTTTACTAAGAATAATGTCTTCCACTTCCATCCAGGTTAATATGAAGGATGTAAAGTCTCCATTTTTTTTTAATGCCTGAATAGTATTCCATGGTGTACATATGCCACAGCTTGTTAATCCATTCTGGGTTGGTGGGCATTTAGGCTGTTTCCACATTTTGACGATTGTAAATTGAGCTGCAATAAACAGTCTAGTACAAGTATCCTTATGAAAAAAGGATTTTTTTCCTTCTGGGTGGATGCCCAGTAATGGGATTGCAGGATCAAATGGGAGGTCTAGCTTGAGTGCTTTGAGGTTTCTCCATACTTCCTTCCACAGTTCTTAAAATTTAAAATGTAAGTGGCACTAATTTAGCTTTACTATTACCCCCCAAAAGGGCTACAATTATGCATTAGTAAATTTTAGAAATTAATAGGTATTCTGAGTATCGTCCATTTAGTGAGTACTCGAATTAAGTTCACAATCACTTGTCTCTTCTTTAAGTTCCCAAATTGTCTCAAGTGAAATGTTATCACTGCTGCAGTAAGCGCTTTAGCAGAGGACTGTACTACATGACTGTGGCTCATCATGTTCTTATGTTAAAATGTTAAAAGTAACATTGTTACTTTTAAAAAAATCTATAATATTCTATACTATGCTTTAAACTATGTTTTAAAAATTGAAAAAAAAAAAGGATCCTGCTTATCAAGATAGGACTGAGAGAAGTAATTTGTGCAAAAAAAAAAAAAAAAAAAAAAAAATCATTCTGTAAAACTGTTCAACATTATTTGCATTCTACCTGAAAGCTTATCCAATACAATTTTAAGTTGCTTTGTTCAAGTGAGTGCAGAGTGCTGCGGGCCTCGAAGGACCATGGACCATTTTAGGTAAGATTTCTTTTTAAGAAGAAACTGAAGCAAAGGATGGGGGTTATCCATGATAGGAGGCATTACTGCAAATTGGTCTAAGGTATCCTTTGTTTAGAATAGGAAATCTACATGATGGCATGTTGATAGCTCCCTGTTGTCTGCATTAAATATATTGTGATACATTTCAATTTACCTATGCTTTATCAAGTGAATTTGCAGAATATCTTACCAGAAGTTAACTAACTAAAATGGACAAATGGCATCCATACATTCTTGCAATAATAGTGTAGATTGGCGATGATAATGCTCCACTAAGGGAAGCACAAATGACTCATAGAAAATGAAAAAACTAACACTTCTACCATTAGAATAAAATCCTTAAAAGTCACAAAACCAAATTCGAAAAACAAAGCAATAATTACCTAATCAGAATTGACTCGTTAAAAAGTTGGTGCCCACAAATCTATCAGGAAGGGTATCTGATGTAAGAATTTATATTTGCTTCTATCAAGGATCAGCTTTATACTAAGCATGGGTTGTGTCTAGAGATATTAGCTAATGTTAGTAGAATGAAGTCATCACAATTAGTGAGACTTTTAAAAACTAACCATCCAGAACTTGTAGGCAAACTCTAGTGTTGTTTCAAGGATATTAAAAGTCATACAATGTTCATTCAAAAAATCTTCCAAAATTTTATTGCACTTAAAGTTTAGAAGACTATTTTGAGGTTTCTTAATAGTAAAAAATAAAGTCACATGTTTGTTCTTCCTCCTATTATAAATGTAGCTGAAATAACATACCTAAGTAATAAAGAACACAAACTAAAATACTTAAATTTGCCAATAAATACTATAAAATGATGTGTAAAGTTACTGATAAAAAATTTGAACAACCATCATTTTGAATTATGAAATATGAAACACACATGTAGAGTTTAATAAATGCATGGGTATGTCCCATCATATGGTTGGTGTTTGCTAAATTTTGATTCAATAATGTATTATAAAAAGAACTCTGTTTATTTTGAACTACTGTTGGAAACACAATTCCAAGAAGTTATATTTTCACTATTATACAGTTTGTCCAATACAAAGTATGTTTTATTAAAATGTGTGAGATTCTTCCAGTAAATTACATTATTAATGACAGATATTTGTTAATAAAAGAAGAGTCAGTATTGAGGTTAGGGAAAAATGTACCACATATCCATTCCATTCATCACCTCATCGAGTTGCAGACTAGAAATGTACATGTTAATATATTGTTATCAATAATATAGCTAATTTTATAAAAGCAAGACAATTAAAATACAGTTGTCTTTTGTACAGTATACAGATGTTTATCAACTTACAATGAAGCATGTAAACCCCACTGAATTTTAATCATTAGCTTGTGAAAGAAATAGTTATTTTTTAAAAGCTGTTGCTTTGGGAATGCATTTTGAAATATGATATGTGGAAAAGTTTACACTGATAGGTTATTTTATTGCTGAAAATGAGGGTTATCTTCAAAAAGATAACAAAACTAAAGTCTGAGCATGTAAAATTTTCAAAATTATATTTTCAAAACTATTTAAAATTGTTCCAAATATTTAAAGTTATGTTTTAACTCAACTTTTATAAATACAATAAATAAATGCTTTATGAAGTTTGTAAGTATAGTTGAATGACATTAAAGAAGATTTAAATTTATAAGCTAAAGTTAAGAAAAAATAACTTTACATAATCAGTGAGTGTACTTGAAAAATAAATATCATGTCTTTATAAACAAAGTCAAAGATTTGTAAGATTTTCTTTTTATCAGTGACAATGATTAAGAATAGCTATTTTTATTTTTATTTTATTTTTATATTTTTCAGATTAATATGAGGCTACAAATGATTAGATCACACTGTTTGCATTTGTTAGGTAAAGTTCCTGTTGTAGTTGTGTCCTGCACCAAGAAGTGTGCCATATACCCATACATTGTGCTGGTTTGATGAGAGCTCACCAATCTCCTTCCTTCTCTCTCCTCCTGCACTCCTCCTCTCTCCCCTTCCTCCTCTCCCCCCAACTTCAATTAAATTGAATTTTTCTTTTGTTTTGGCCTGTGTTAGTTCATCTATTGCAGTGATTCTCAACTTGTGGGTTGTGACCCACAGGAACTGTATTAAAGGGTTGCGGCATTAGGAAGGTTGAGAACCACTGTTCTATTGGCTTCATATTTGTGTTGAACACATTGGATACTTGCTTTTCCATTCTTGTGATACTTTACTAAAGAGAAAATTCTCTAACTCCATCCAAGTTAATACAAAAGATGTGAAGTCTCCATCTTTTTATGGCTGAATAGTATTCCATGGTGTACATATACCACAGTTTATTAATCCATTCATAGTTGATGGGCACTTGGGTTGTTTCCACAATGCTATTTAAAAAAAAAGAAAACTGAACTTAGAATCAAATCTGTGAACACAAAGTGAGTATCTATTTTGCCTTCATTAAAAATTATCAATAGATGATAATGATGGTGATGATATTCTTGTATTTCTAGACCTTAAAATACAAGAAAAAACAATAGACAGAATAAATAGAATGAGTCAGGTGCCTTGGTTTTCCACTAAATCTATCTAGTTTCCCCACTCTGAAACTTCTCATCAAACACAAAGCAATAAAATGCCTAATTGCCAAATAATACTGCTATCTGCAAGCAAATGGCAATAATAACTGTTATTGATGTATTTTAGAAAGAGGTATTTTATTTAGAACATTAACGAGTTACATAAAAGATTATGACATTTTATGCTTACCTGTCCTCTAAAATTTCTATTGTAATGTGTTTCAAAAATTAATTTATGGAAATTTATTAAACACAGTATTAAGTTACAATAATGTACATTTAAACAAGAATTTATTAGATTCATGCTCAACAAATTTTGATTGGGAAGTGTGCTCAATTTTAAAAGATGGGAAGCCACATACCTCAATTTACAATCAGTAAGATGTGGAAACCACCGGAGTCCCATCCACCCATGAATGGATTAATCAACTGTGGTATATGTACACCATGGAATACTATTCAGACATAAAAAGATGGAGACTTTACATCTTTCATATTAATCTGGATGGAGTTAGAGAACTTTCTTTTTAGTAAAGTATCACAAGAATGGAAAAGCAAATGTCCAATGTGTTCAATACTAATACAATGCTGCACAAGAGAAAAATTCAATTTAAGCTGCATGGAGGGAGAAGTAAGGGAACGGAGAGGGGGACTGCGTCCTCTCACATAACAGGCACAATGTAAGGTTATATGGCACACGTCCTGGGGGCAGGACACAACTGCAACAGGGATGTTACCTGACAAATGTAAACACTGTAAGCTAATGGTTTGTACCCTCATACTAACAATTTAAAATGTGAAATTTAAAAAAATAAAGATTAGCAATCAACTGGAAAAAAAAAAAAAATGAACGTAATGGAGTGAGTTCTCTGTCCAATTGCATCAGTAGATGGGGGTGACTCAGGACCTAAGGGTCAGACAGGTCCAGATTGGAAGGTCAAACCTGCTGTGTTCTTACCCGTTACTTCAATTCCCTAAACCCCAGTTTCCTTTTCTGTACAATGGAGAGAAAACTATCTCTTCCAGACTATTACAATGTAAAATACAGATCACAATGGCAATGCCCAATATGAAAGCAATACATTTTAATGTTTTTAAATACAACAACCCCTTAAGTTGTCATAGAATATGTGGGGAGGTAACAACATAGTGTTGGACATATTTGTTCCAAGCACATAAATATTTATCTCTATTTATGAACAAGTATAACATCAACATTGCTTATAACTGTAATGGAAAGAACTTGGACTATTTGAAAAGAGTTTATAATTAAATTGAAATAGAAACAAAAGTACTAATGTGAACTGACAATGTACCAACAGTTCAAAAACACAATTTTGAGTTTTAATAAAAGCAAACTATAGAATTAAAAAAAGGAAATTGTACAATGTAACGAGTTTTTACAAGTTTTCAAACTTGTAAAAAGTTTTTAAACATGAAAATCAATATAGTTTGTTATTCACAGAGGATTCATACAGAAGGAAGGTACAAAGAAGAGCTTCAGAATGATCCACACCAAACGTAGGTTATGGTTACCTCTAAGAAGTGTGGAAAGGAAGGCAGGACATAAAACCATGCAGCTTCACAGAAATTATAAAGTTGCATTTTGAAACAGCAATAAAAACAGAAAAGTTTATTATATTCCACTTTTTATTATTTCATTGCGGTATGTTTCACTATTTTTAAAAAGTCAAAGAAAGAATAGTATTTGTCTCTACAAAAGGTAATAAGTGGCTGACCATTTGAGAGTATCTTGGAAGAAAAGAGGGAAGGAATAAAGGAAGAAAGGGAGGGGGGAGGGGAGAAGGAGGGATGGAGAAAATTTTTTAATAAAATTAATTTTCTTGACATTTTCTTTCAAGACACATCTTGTACAAGCAAGTTAAAAAAAAAAAAAAAAGGTGTTGGAGATGCGGTGCTGGGAAGGCCACGCCTGGTTCGTGGACTGGGATTGAATCCTTAAGACACCAGAACATGATTAACATCTCGAACATTCAGGTAACTTTCCTCGTGTGAAGTCGGAGGGAGTGAAGCAAATGCACTTGTTAGTCTCTACACCGCTCTTCTTTTTGTATTAATAAGAAATGGTACGGTAGGCAGACGATTTGATGTCACATTTTTCTATGATGTTTCCCCGGGCACACCAGGGTGCCTGTACTCTGCAGCTCTGCGACGCAGGACTTTTTCTTTTTTTTTTTTTTTTCCTTCACATCAGAGCCTCAAAAACAAGCTCCACAGCACCAGGCACAGAGACGACCAGTCAACATTCCACCTTTTCATTTTCTCCTGTGTTATTTAATAAGGAAAACGCAGAGACCTGATTTCTGAATATCAGCGAACATTTTGGAAGTAACTGCTCTCCTCAAGGGTCTTTGACCTGCACAAGCTCCCCCAGCCCCAGCCTGTGTGCCCTGACTCCGAGGACCGCTCAGGGTGGGCTGAGTACAGCCTCTCCCCCTGGCCGGACTGTAGGGCTCGGTGAGTCCCGGGGCTCCGCGGGTCACCTGGGCATGGGTGAGTCCCGGGGCTCTGTTGGTCACCTGGGCACGTGCCCCCCACGCCGGGCTGGATCTGGCGGGCTCCCTCCACGTCTGCTCGGGTGGAGAGTCTCGCCCATGTCGCTGGCAGAATGCAGGTCACTCTGCACACCAGCCACGGAGCCAGGGTTGCTAGGGAGCTACCCTCGGAGCTCGCCTTGATCTATTTTTAAATTTCCACGCTTGTTCCTCTCTGAAGCAAGCAAAGAATAATGCCGTTTGGCTTCCTCCTCTTTTAAGAAACAAAGTAACCAACAAGGCTAAGACCTGTAGTGAAGTTAAAAAGCATTTGCTAATTAAGCTACAGAATATTACGCTGTTCGTGCCCATCTAGTTTCTGCCTAATTAAATTCCAGATAAGCCAGCATCTCAGAAGAGGTAGGAGTCGAGTGGTGAGTGTAGGGGAAATTTGCCGGTACTTCTTTTTCTTTCTTTCTTTTTTAAAATCTATTCTGAAACTCCTGAACGACTCTCGTTCCTAGAGTTCAACAATAACCTATTGTGAGGCCCCCAGAATCCCCCACCACAGGGAAGAAACGAGAAATTTGGAGGGCTATTGAACAGTGAGTTTTCACAGCTGACACACAGAGAACTATTTAGCACAGGTGTTTCGGTAACTGTGAAATACTGAGGAAATTCAGTCTTCTGTGACACTCACATTCACTGTCTTGTGTGGGATGGAGTCTTATGGAACTTGTAAAATATCTGTAATATAAATACAAGAAGAAGAAGAAGAACAAAATTAGCTTTTCACAGAACTCTAGAAATTGTTCCTTGTATGGAAGAGTCTTCCTTTTTGGCCACTGGTAACTAGCAGTTTTCTTGGTATTTTTTTCCAAGTTAAAATGAATCCAATTTCAAATGTTGTTAGTGAATTTTTAAAATGATGTGTTATATGCATGCAGGTGTGAAGAAATCTGGTGGGATAACAAGCATGCTAGTCTCCATGTGTTATTTATTTTTTTTCTGAGCCTTTAAGAAAAGATTTTTCTCTCCTCCATGATCACTTTCAACCTTCAACATGAGCTGATCAACAAACTTAGCAGCTGTTCACTCTCAAAATTACAATGCTAAAAGTAAATTACAATTTCTAGCATTCATAGTAATACCCTAGTGTCGCCATTACCGAAGGGATGAGCTTGCACATTGCCAGTTGCTCTGTACCTCAACGTGGGGTTCAGGAAGGTAGATGCGTTTTGAAGGGACTGTTAGTCTGTATATACGTTTCCATAAAACTCTCGGTTTCTCTTTTATAACCTTCAGTCTATCATATTTTTACCAGAGGTGATATTACAAAATTACACACAGCCATAGCAGAGATTGTATAGAAAGTACTAAAATTACAATGGAATTTCTTCCTTTACAACACACAGTCTAATTTCTAGTGTCTGAGGATAACATACCGGGACCAACCATTTTTTCTAAGCTCTTCATTGCCCATAATATTCATAAAAACCCTATAAGCGACACACTGTTATTATTTTCATGTTAACAGCTGAAATAACCCTATTTTCTTGAGATGTAGATATTTTCTCTAGGTCACTAAAACCCAGAACTGTTGGATCACAGAACCTGTGTGTTTAACTACTGTCCTATGCGATATCTCTTCTATGGACACATGATACAGGTTATTGATGTTCATTTGAATTTCTGAAACAGTTTTTCAACTATAGAATTCAAGGTATCTGCCAATATGCAATTCTGAAAAGTGGCACATGGGCTGCTCACTCTTAGTACATGAGCGAGGGAGAGACCCCGCCATAGGGGTCAACGAAATGTGAATTTTGACTCTGTCTTAACTTAACCCAGACAAGTTACCAAAACTTAGTCTCCTCATC
Source organism: Loris lydekkerianus (assembly GCA_963574355.1). Lineage (NCBI taxonomy): Eukaryota > Metazoa > Chordata > Mammalia > Primates > Lorisidae > Loris > Loris lydekkerianus. The sequence continues at coordinate 39,396 of CAUYPK010121556.1, read as the reverse complement.
TGTCAAATGGTGATATTCCCTCCCTTACAGGATAATTAGGATTTAGTGCATATAACACATCATTTTAAAAATTCACTAACAACCATACATAAAACTGGCATTTAGCAACACTCAATACATAGTAACCAAAATTTAAGACGTCTAAGTATAATTTGGAAAGTATAATCACAGGGTACCTTAGAATTTGAGAGGTCATTCTTACTCTTCCAACCTCAGGGACAAATGCTGACTGTTAATCTCTGAACACAGATCCACTTCCATATTTTCTATATCACGTGCAAGGGTGTAACACCTGTCTGGGATGGAAAAAAAACACAAGAACAGAGAATGAAATCAACCCAAGAGCATCTTGAGATGTATCCTCCAGGGTCAATCTCTTCCATGTTTTGGTGGGTAATAATGTTCTTGTAGAGATAGGAATTGTTTCCTTTTTGCCATCTGTTTTTTGAGACTAAGAAGTCTTTTGATGCCACAACATGAAACATCACCTGTGAGAAATTTGTTTTCCCTTCTTAAAATATTCTGGCATAGCTTGGAAGCCAAGGACTGACGTTCTGAAATTTCAGACTGGTGACTTGCCATTTGCAGAAGAGGATCACAGAAAAACATAGGTCTCCCTAGTGAAATGTGTTGTTCTTGCTTTGTTTATGCTGCAGAGCTATCAAGTATTATATTCTATAAAGGGTAAACATTCTCATGTCCCTGCTGAAATGATAAACTGAGGAGGTGCTAAGAGAATCTATAGGACTTCCCACATTCTTTTACTGAGTATCGCTCCATACTCACTCCACAGTACTGAACACCCACTGTCATGTACATTCAACCAAATACTGCTAAAAACCAAGGATCCAGGTACAGTAAACTGTACCCTTGGCTCAGCGGCATGAGAAAATATCCAAGTAAACGGGAAAATGAGTGCTCTAGTAGTTTCCTGTGATTATTACTACAGGACGTCAGAGAGGCTGGCATGGATTTGTCAGTGCAGTTATTCACTCCTTTCTCCTCCTTTGCTTCCAAACCAAATGAGAAATAAATATAAGAGTAACAGTAATGAAGTGATCAGCTTTCACTGCCATCAAGCCGAGTCAGAGAATGGGGCTGCAGTGGAAGCCAACATGGTTTCTCCTGACCTGATCCCCACCTCCCTTTACCACCAGCTTGCCCAGATGAAGTGGTTCCTCCTCCAGGCTCTGGCACAGGAGCCAGACCACTGCCCGTTCCCCAGGTGGGGCAGAGCTTGCCTTGTTGGCTCACTGTGCAGAGGAGACACATAGGTGTGTGGCTATAAGCGATAAGTTTCTAAGAAAGCCTCAAAGAGGACATGAATGTGTAATTACTCTTCTCTTCTTACCATGAAAGTTAAGTCACCCAGCCTCCCATGAACATAAACGAGAAATGAGCTTAGAAACAAGGGTGATCACTTTCCCCCACCTAAGAACTCAAACAAAACTATATTTTAGCTCAGGAAAGAAACATGCTCGTTCTGTTCCCCTTATGTTGATTTTTTGAGCTGAATCATGGAGAAGCATTTGCAGAAGAAGAAAGAGAAAAGCATTTTAGACAAGTCACGGGGTGTATGTAAAGACCAAGATGCACAGTAGGCCCCAGCTGAGGTCCAGGAAAATATTAAGAGACGTTTACTTTTGGATTTATGTTTACAACTTCTGATGGGGTTTACTATCAGTGATTTCATTTTTGTCTTCAGAATAATGCTGAAAAGTAAAATCACAATAGGAACAGATATTCTTCTTTCATATGGCTATTGAGACTAAATGAGCTAAGTTATATAAAGCACTTCACATAGTATATTTAGAATATGGTTGGTTAACAAATATTAGCCTTTATCATTAGCAGTATGTATAATTATCTTTCTTACTATTATGGTTACCATTTATTGCTGTTGTTACTGCCAAGTCCCATAACCAGTGAGAGGCATATCTAGTAAGTCCCATCATTAGTAAGTGATACATTCGTTATAGCCAGTACCAGTCTGTGGCCTGTTAGGAAGTGGGTGGCACGGCAGGAGGTGAGTGGCAGGGAGCAAGTCAGCGAAACTTCGTCTGTATGTACAGCTGCTCCCCAGCACCCTCATCACCGCCGAGCTTCCCCTCCTGTCAGATGAGCAGCGCGTTAGATTCTCATAGGAGCACGAAGCCTGCTGTAAACTGCCCTTGAGAGGGATGTAGGTCGAGGATCTAATGCCCTGACAATCCAAGGTGAAGATGGAATGCACTTGAATCATCCTGAAACCAGGTCCCAATCCCCCGTCCTGCTCCATAGAAACATTGTCTTTCATGAAACCAGTCCCTGATGCCAAACAGGTGGGGGACTGCTAGTATATCCAGTAACTTCGATAACTAGTAAGTGGCAAAACCCAGTGACATGTGCTTGGTAGAGTTCAGGGACTTAATAAGTACTCTCAAAAACTATAAAAATTATCTTATTCTACTAACAACTTCGCCTGTCTCTGGTGAACATTGGCACACTACACTCCTGGCTGAGGGAAAAAATAGCTTTATTACTCATGGCACGGCAGGAAGCAGGAGCTTCATGCTGCCATGGTCCTCCTTGTCCCCCAAGTCCCACCGGGTGACAGGGAGCAGCCCAGAAGAGCGCTGCACCTACAGTGGGTTTGCATCACAGCTGAAGAATCCAAAGCTTAGAAAGCCACTGTTTAGAGCATTGAGCTTCCCAATCTGCGCCTGGAGGAGACACTATCTTTATTATCCCTATCAGAAGACAAATCTGCCCTGTGCCCTAGAAAAAGATAGGACCCCTGCCCTCTAGGACTGTTTGCTACACAAACATCCTAGTCTCAAACAAAAACCGTTATAGACAGGGAGAGACCCAGAATTGTCTCTCAGCAAGCACGTTGCCAGAAAGTTACTCTCACTTTCTTTAGGCCACGTGCCTAATGTAACAGTACTCAGAGAAAGTTAAGTTGATTCAAATAATGGAGGCATCAAAGATACGCTTGGTAAACTGCTTCTATTCCCTGGAAACTTCCTTACACTTTTGTTTTAAGGTATTGGCAGAAAAGAAAGGAAATGTGCTTCCCCTGGGAGTGCAGCAAAGTCTCAGTCCCCTCAGATGATGTATTGCTTAGAGACCCAGAGCAACCTGACCTCTCCCCGGGCTAGGAAGGCAGCATCAACATCTCAAGCACTGCAGGCTCGAGAAAGTGAGGATGCGGAAGTGGGTCCTAGGAGATGGAGGCATGGCCTGGGAAAGAGCAGCCACGCGTGTTAGAGGAGAAAGGAGAGAGGCTCTGTGTTTTTTTCTAGCAGAAGCATACATTTGAATCTTGTACTGAATTTTCTCTCTGTCTTTCCCCACGATGGGTAGGTTAAATATTTTGGTGCATTATTTAACTTTTAAAAACACACACCTTCTGGGGGCAAGTCATGATTGCAAGAAAGACTTTACCTAACAAATGCAATCAGTATAACCTGGCTTATTGTTCCCTCAACGAATCCCCAACAATAAAGAAAAAAAAATTAAAAAAACAAAACACATATTTCTGGTTCCTGCCCCTGGAGTGTTTCATTCAATATGGTCTGAGGAATTCCTATTTTGGGAACTCTTCCCAGGTGATTAATATATAGTAAGGACTAGAAACTACTGTTGTAGGACACATTTTAATACTTGGTTTTACATGTAAGATAAGTAATTTGTAAACAACTATTATAGGAGCTTATAGTTTAAGAATTATCTTTAAAAAGCCCCCTCCCAAACAAAGTCAGGAGAATTAAATAGTAATCTTTTAAATCCTGTCTTATATTTGGTATTAAGATATGCTGTTTCATTAAGTATCTACTCTTGCAAACTCTAACACTTCTTCTTATTAGAAAATAGGTTATCATAGTAAAGAAGCTTTGCTAAATATAATGGTATATTTGGGTTTATTTTTCAGCTTTAGAAATAGCAGGCCTCTTTACAATACCTGAAGAGGGAAAAGGTGTGTTAGTTTTGCTCCGATGAGGTGCACAAATTTATAATATGTCATTTTTCTACCGACCCACCATCTTATCTCTAATCAAAAATAGGTGCTAGGTTACTCCAACTGATTCTCAGAATAATCACATTCCAATTTGACTTCAGTATTTCTGGATATTTTCAAGCAATGTTGGGACTCTTCATAACCATCTTCCAATGTTCGATTTTTCCAAAGAGCAGATCTATCAGTCAGAGACCATAAGACTCTTATTAAATTTCCTATACTCACAAATCAAATGTAGCCACAGTGGCTCTAAGACAACCAACTTTGCACAGGCTTCTGTGATTCCACACTGAACTATGCTGGAAGAATGAGCATTGTTCCTCAAATGTGATACTTCTCCGTGTACTGAATAGACAGGCAGGTCCATATACGCTGCCAGGAAGGCATGCCAGAGGCACACTTCAGACCTTATAAAAGAAAACCAGATTTTTGTTGTTGGTTAAATTAGTTTTGACCACTTTATTACGTATTTTTTAAGGATGTTTCTGACTCATGTATTAGAGTTGTTTTGATATTTTAGAATTGGTTATTCTACCTAGGATTTCTATTTAAGGAAAAAAAATTTAGTGGAAACAGTTATATTACTCTAGTTGCAAGTTGTAGTGAAACTAGAAATTCTTAAAGAGGAAATGGCCTGCTATGTTTTTATATTAGGATATTATTTTGTTCAACAAATAATAATTTAATGCCTCTTAGGGCAACACAGTAATTGACACTAAGAAAAATAAAAAATCATAATGCCTTTATTTTGTAGAGCATTTGCATTTCAGACTCTCTTGATGGTTGTTGTCTTACGTTTTGATAGAGAAAGCAGTGCATTCTTCTTCAAAGAGATTATACCATTGGGGTTGGGGTGGAAGGAACAGGGCAAAGTAAAAAATAAATTATTGGGTTACAAATTAAAACGTCATCCTTCAGCAATCAGATCATTTTCATACAAAATAAAGCACAGCTTTGGAATTTCTTCTCACTGACTATTCACGATGACCCAGATTAGTCATGGCAAGGAAACCGAAACAAGTAGTAGGGTGAAAATAGCTCCTCTTTAAGATAATAAATTGATCTGGCAACTTATTTAATTCATAAAGGGCCTTTTAATTTGTGCTTTTAGAAAGAAAATAGTGGATTCCTGTTGAAAGACAAGTTTCAGTGCCCATCAGAAGATGTAGCAATGGGCTGGGTAATATGAACTGTCAGGCTTTTCTATAGCAGATATTATAAAGGTCAGAAGAAAGAGTGGGGAATGTCTATGATTATGAGGCAGACTCAGTAGCTATAGCCCATTCCAGCATCTAAAAGTATGAGAAACGAAAATAGAAAAGCCTGGTTTCCAAAAGGTGGTGAGAAATTCAAAATCAGGATAAAGTTTTCCTTAAACTGTCAAGCTTTCCTCTGGATTTATAAACAGCAACAAATGCTCATTGAACACCTGTTAAAAGAAACAAATCTTACAAGTAGAAGGAAACATTCCATTTCATATAGTAATCTGTGCTGTACACCAAATTACTCCGAAACTTCATGACTTAAAACCGCAAGTATTTAATACCTTAACAGTCAGTGGGGTCAAGAATCCAAGTGGTCTTCCTCTGACCTGGGTCCTCTGATTCACAGTAGTAGAAGGCTAAAATCACATAGTTGACAGGGCTTCAGACATCTCAAGACTTGACTGGGGGAGGATTCACTTCCAAGCTCACTCACATTGCCATTGGCAAGACTCAGGTTCTTGCCGGCTGTTAGCTAGAGAAATCGGTTTCTTGCCAGGTGGAGCTCTAAATAGGGTTATTCACAACTTAGAAAATTCCTTTAGAGAGAGAGATATCATGGTCTTTGTATCATAATCTAAGAAATACCATGAGATTACTTTTGTTTTATTCTATTTGTTTGAAGTGAGTTACTAGGTCCAGCTCACACTCTAAAGAGGAGGAACGTGCAGCACATAAATAACAAGAGGCCTATTAGGACCATTTCAGAGCAGGCCTGCCTTAAACACAGATGAGCTCTGCCAATCTTTCATTTTCTAGCCAAGGAAATATAGCATACCCTGATGCTGTTGTAGCAAGAGCCTAGATATCCTAACCTCATCTAAAACTCTCTAACCAGAGAGGAAGAAAAGGGGTGAACCTATAGGACAACTTTCTACCACAGTGGTTTTCAAGCTAAAGGAGTTCCCCCTTTGTCCTTGGGGGATACATTCCAAGATCTCAGAGGATGCTGAACTGTGGATAGAGCCAAAGCTTGTATATACCATGGTTTTTGGTCTTAGTAACCAAGATGGCTATTAGGTGGTTAACGCACGAGTGGCATTTACCATTCAGATATGCTGGGTAAAGGCTGGACTTACATCATTGGTGAGCCAAAGAGGGGTGGTGCAGCATTTCATCACACTACTCAGGCCAGTGTATAATTTAAACTTATGAATTATTTATAGACTTTTCCATTTAATATTTTGAACCATAGTTGACCACGAGAACTGATATTTTAGAAAGAAGAACCCTAGATAAGAGGGAAATACTGTGTTCTGACCACATGTATGCATTTTTTTCTAACTCTTTTATCATTTTATCGAGAAATTATTTTCGATACTTATAAATAAAGGTTCTAGTTTTTCTGTGAGGCTTAATATATTTGAAAATGTCAGTTTTTAATCATTTTATCAATAACTTAATTAAGCCAATGCAAAGTATAAAGTATACATTCCTTAAATTGTTCTCTCACATCATGCTACAATTAGCACCAGGGAGAAACTTGGCAGGACCTGTGATACATCTTTGAATAAACATTTGCTGTCTAGTAAAGAAGATAGATGTACATCTAGTTTGTGGACCTACCACATGAAACTGAGTCCTTCATATATTTCTGTGAAAGTCACTTTATACCCTATCACATTTACACAGTAACACGTAAAAATAAATAAATAAATAAAATAAAATAAAAACTCAGGAAGACACCCATTAAAAAAAAAGAGAGAGAGAAAACCCTTCCTGGAAGGTCTATTTATTCTTTTGCCAAATTTCTGAAACTTGCTTGGAGACTTTGAATTGTTTTTAAATGTATCATCTTAACAGTCTGTTTTTTAAACTGATTTTTAACTTAAAATTCTATAAGCCTTGTTTAATTTTTCTAAAAACACATTTATATCACTTTAATCCCTCATTGACATTTAGAATGTTTCCAACTTTGAAAATGTATTATAAACATCTCTGCGAGGACTATCCGTATATATACACCTATGTACACTTCTCTGAGTATCTCTTTCAAGTAATTCCCTAGAAGTAGAATTTCAGAGTGAGAGGATGGACACATTTTAAAGACTTTGGGCTAAAAATATAACGAAGTTGACTTTGAGTAATTTTATGGTCTCAGGAACAGATTAGGAGACAAGAAGAATCTAAATATAGGTTTCTATACCAACCTTTCTTTGTGAAAGCCCTTTTGTTTAACTTTTCCATATTTCTTTTTCTGGAAAGAAAGCAGCCACCGTTTCCTGAGAGGAAAGAAACTTGTATAGTGAGAAAACATGAACTTAGGTGTGTGTGTCAATGCCTAAGAGATCTGAGTAGTCTGACCATTGACCAAATTCTCTCCTTTCCCGATTGCTTCAACAGGAAAAAGTAGTGCTCTAGTTTATTCAGTCTCTCCCATCCATTCCTCTACCACCTCACTTTTGAAAGTATGAAAAAATATATCACAAACATTTACAGAGGATCAGGGAACTCATTGATTTTCTGAAAGCAATTTGTTAATTAACATCAAAGGAATGAAATCTGACTTACATAGCCTAGTGAGTGGCATTTTTCCATAGTCCTGGTTGCCATGGTGATGAAGGAAACTCGTTTGTTCTGGGTCACTCCTAAATTTGTGCATGAAAGCATAAGAGATTATTCCTGTCTAATCAAGTTATATGGAAAAGTTGAAGGGGAGGTGCTATGTTGTACAGCCATCAACCATCAACAGAATGAAACACAATAGCTGAGAAAAAGGGATTGTATCTTCCTTTAAAAAAATAGAGTAGAGAATTTCTAACTGACCCCAAAGCCTCTTCCAGGAGAATATCTTCCTTTTTTTTTTTTTTTTTTCCTCTGTGCTAATATGAGGAATGTGGAATCACATTTCTTAAAGGGAATTAGAGTACATATTGAAAAACTCTACAGCCCGACTTTGCATAATGAATAAGGACCAGGGTGTGCATTCATTAAACAATTTTACTTTTGAACTTGAATTCTACAGTGTGTCAAATGCCTCACTAGCTCTGCATTGCCAGGAAGCCAAGTTCTGTACAATTAACATAATTGGGAAAGCTAGAATGGAGAAGGAATAGCTCACCTCTTCTTTACCAGACCTCCCAGCCCCTGCGGTATAGATTTAAGTGTCTCTTACACATTCCCTTGTCTGTCCAGCACCTCAGTTACTCCTAAAGCAGATGGCAGTTTTGTAAGTCATCATTAGACCTTCTGTGTCACACCAAACACTATTTTTATAAAAGATTGTGGCTTAATTAGAGTTTGATTTTTATTTACAGAAAGCTTACTCTCCTCCAAACCCAAGACACTTAGAGGTTAATTCTAATCTTCATACTGCCATATATTAGCTATGTGATGTGGAAAAAAATCCCTAAATATCTCTTACACCTCAGCCTTCTTATCTATGAATGAAGATTTACCTAGACAGGACTTTTTAATGGACTTTTTAATTGCAAAAATGCAATTCTATTGCAATGCGACTAACTATACCCAACACCTGGCAGCTTAAAGCAATAAATGGTGTATTTATTATTTCACATAGTTCCTGAGGGTCAGGAATCTGAAGCACTTTAGCTGAGTGATTCTAGCTCAGGGTACTGTCTTGAGGCTCCTATCAGACATCAGCCACAGATACAGTCATCAGGGGCTCTACTGAAGCTGGAAGACCTTCCAAACTCTCTCATCAACCCTGCGCTGGTGGTTGGTCTGAGCTGTTCCTCAGCATGAGCTTGTCTTCATGGCAGCTGGCTTCCCCTAGAATGAGAAGGAAAGAGTGAAAGACAAAAATAAGAGAAAGCACTTGACACAGACGCCATAGTCTTTTTTATAACCTAATCTTGGAAGGGACAGCCCATCACTCTTGCTGTGCTTTATTTATTGGAAACAAGCTACTGACACCCAAGGAGCCCAATGAGACCACACCCAAAGTTCTGCCACTTGAAGAGATGAGTGTCAAAGAATTTGTGGATGTATTTGTAAAAACACCAAGTCTTCCTTGGATCCCAAATTTACATTCACCTTACATGCAAAATAAACATTCTTCTCAAAGCCATCCAAGTTTCTTCCTATTGTAGCCTCAGTTCAAGGTCCAGAATCTCATCATCTAAATTGAGTCTAGGTGTGGAAAAGATTCATTGGATTTAGTACCAGTAGATCTGGAGCATAGTTTCTTTCCACCTAATGAAACTAAAGCATTTGTTAACTGCCCCCAACATAACATGTGATATGTATTCACACATGGAATGGTGGGTCAGGTTTAGGATAACTACTGTGGGTATTCCACACCCAAACATGAGAAAAAAGAAGGCGCTAAAGTGTTGTGGGTTCATAGTTACTGTGAAATGCAGCTGGGCAAGTGGTGGATGTTCACCAATTAGGTCTCATGGCCTAAGAATAATTCTCCACAGCTCTCAGTTTCACCATCTGGGGTTTTCGGTTCTCCTCCTCCTTACTTTTCCATGATGTGTAGAATGTGTTGGCAGCTGAGATGTTTTCTCAGCCTACTTTCTGCCAGTAGAATTTGGAGAACCCAAAGAACTCTTTTGGTTTGGTTCAGTTTTATATTTTCTCTGTCCTTTTGAATTCAAACTGGCAATGTCATTGCATAAATAATTCCTCTAAAAACTTTATTGGTCTTCCCTGAGTCTTATTTGGGGACATCTATTAGACAGAAGCCACCACTCCCCCTCCCAATTTTCTCAAGGTAAGATTTCCTCTACTTTCGTATTCTGCTGCAACTACTAAGGGACAATGTCCTCAAGATTTCCAGCACTACTAACTCTTGATTGAGAGCCTGTGGGACATAAAATTGATATCTGTAGTATAATGGGTTTCTTGTCTGATCCCAAAACAAAACAAAACTCTGAGACATGACCATATAGCTCTTTCTGAGGTCTTAGGAGACAATTTCACAGTCACACCCATGGCATAATTGTCAGACTAGTTTTCCTGGCACCAACCTGAATATGTTCTTTGCCAAGGAACCATTTCTTAATTTTAGAAATGCTTGCTATCTGGAAACCATCACATCCTGGTTTCTTGAAGTTTAATCATCTTTTTTAGTGTATTTTTCTCTTCTCATATTTTACTATAAGCAGCAAGAAGAAACAAGCCAGTACTTAAAACAACTTTCAGAGAAATCGTGAGGTTGCAGTCCACTATCTGCTGAGGTGACAGGCATCTCCAGCTTTAAGTGGAGAATCCACTTCCAAGTTCGTTTGTATGGTTGCTGGCAGGATTCCATTCCTCAGTGGCACTTGGGTAGAGACCTCTGTTCCTCATCTTCTGAGCCTCTTCATGACAGTTGGCTTCCTCTGGAGCAAATGGTATAAGATGGTAAGAACTAGCAAATAGGAGTGAAACAGAGCACACAAGTTCAAGCTATATTTTTTTTATAACCTAAAATGGAAATGATGTCCTATCACTTTTACCTTAGTCTCCTCTTTGAATCCAGCCTGCACTCAAGAGGAGGGAAATTAAGCTCCTCTTCCTGAAGGGATGAATGTCAGATAATTTTTGTACCATCTTTGAAAAACTTTCCCACCTCATCCCTATGGACTGAATTTTATCCCCCTAAAACTCATATGTTGAAGTCTGAGTCCTCAGTATAACTGTCTTTGGAGATATGGCCTTTAAGGAGTTAATTAAGGTTAAATGAAGTCATAAAGATGGAGCCCTAATCCGTTAGGTTTTGTGTCTTTGTAAAAAGCAGGAGAGACACCAGAGCTTTCTCTCTCCGCTCACACAAACACAGAGGACAGGCCACATGACAATACAGAGAAGGTGGTTAGCTGAAGAGAAGACTCACCAGACACTATTATGGATGACATATCGATCTTGGACTTTCAGTATCTAGAACTGTTAGAAAATACATCTATGTTATTTAGGCCACCAGTTTGATGCATTTGGTTATAGAAGCCCAGTGAGATTAATACATCTACAAAGCCCTTCTTTCAAATGATGAAAGAAGAGAAGGAACTAAGACCTCTAAAAGTTAGAAGATTTGAACCCAAATCTAGCTGAATGTGCAGAGGTTATCTGTATGTTTGTTTTTTTTTTTAGTTTGTAAAGTTTATAAAAATATTATATATGGTATAATATCAAGTAGCTCTGATGTCTCTAACAACATGTTGTAGTCATACTGTGCTGGCTTTGAGTAAAAAAAAATGTTGCATGTAACAGTTCCTTAATAAATTATAATTGTTATCAAAGATAGCTATTTACCTGTACCTGTTATCCTAAACTGCACAAAATTCCATGACAAATGATATTGTTATCCTTATTCTACATATGAGAAACTCAGGCTCAGATAAGTCGGTGCTCCCTATTGGTATTCCTAGTAAGTTACAAAACCGGGCTTACAGCACTGAAGGTGCCTTCTTTCTTACCACACCAAGCTGCCTTTCTAAAGAGATCATGCTAGTATTTTGAAACAGTTCACTTCTTGGAAGATGACATTTTAAATAGGAACATGTCAGGATCCTCTAGAGACAAATACCATGAGTGGAGAACACAGTGTAAAATATTTTATCTTACAGAATCTTTGAGTACATGAGATTCATGTATTTTTATTACAAAAGCACCAAACCCTGCTTTACATACCAGTACCCTTTGGGGAAACGGAAAAGAAGACATACATTTATTCATTCAACATTTCTGAGCACTCACATCCTATAAAATATGGTGTTAGTTATTATCAAAATTTTAACAAAGACTTCCATATGCTCAGAACAACTCTGGGAAATATAATCTGGTAAAGAAAAGTAAGTATGAACACAAAGAATTGTCATGAGTATGTTAGCTATGGCCACTGCAGTTATGCATAAAAAGCACTCTGAAACTCAGTGTCCTACAGTTACCATAATTTATTCTTGCTTACTTATCTGTGGGTTGTATAGGTAGGCATTGTCTGACCCACCTGCTCTCTGCTTGGTTTGCAATATGTTATATCAGGTGCTCCCTCATCCTCCCTAATTTGGTGTGATTGCCAGAGCAAGCTAGTCTCATGATGATGACAGAAGATGGAGAGAGGCAAGCAAAGTCATCAGTGCCTTTTACAGACTCAGGTCTGGCTATACTGTCACATCCCCTACTTTCCACCTGTCAAAGAAGTTGCATGGCAAACTCAACACGAATGGTATGAGAAAATAAGCTCTGCATTCAGTGGAGGAGCCACAAAGCACAGCGCAAAAGAAATGGATACAGAGAACAGCAATGAATTGGGAAGGATTATACAATTTATCACAATAAGTAACTGAATATGGCAAATTCCTTAAGATATATCAAAAAATAGAAGAGTAATAAATGGCCAGAGTCCTTAGACCTTATGTTAATCTATCTCTTTCTCTAAATGTGAATTAGTTGCCTAACTGGTTGGAGGCTTGGTTACCTTATCTTGAAAATGATTTTTGTAAAGACTAAAAGTGATCACATATATAGAGGTAAATAACAGTGTCTGGCACATAGCAAAAGCTGAAAGAATGAAAATAAAGAAAAGAAAGGAAGGAAGGAAGGAAGGAAGGAAGGAAGGAAGGAAGGAAGGAAGGAAGGAAGGAAGGAAGGAAGGGGAAGGGGAGAGGAAGGAAGGGAAGGGAAGGGAAGCAAGACAAGGGCTATGAGAGTTTATATTCTGCTCCAGGATGGAAGACATCCTTTAGTGAAACAACTAGAAAATGATAGCAGGCAAGCTCTAAACAAGAATGAGCAGCATATAAATTTGATCCATTTGGAGAGGGCTCAGGAAAGTCTTCTTTACCCCTGCAGAATGAAGCTCACCAAATAACTTCAGTTCTTTCTCTCTTTAATTTCTTAACAATTAATTTCAAGAGAGTATGCATATATTTCCATTCATCTTAACTGTTTATAAGAGCTGTTCTGGCACTGAAATGACATGGTTGCCATGGAAGCAATCAAGAATCAGGAATCAGAACTCAGGAGCATCCGCAGCTGACCATGCTCATTGTTACAATATAAAAGATTTGTTTTTTTTTTTCTTTACAAAAAGTCATTTGTAACAGGACCCAGCCATCAAAATTTCCATTTTGTGGAACCAGATCAAATTCATTTAGCAAGTATAATCGCATACATATCTAATCACAGACACATGTGTATGTCTGTTTATATACAGAGAGGACCAAAAAAGAAGCATACATTTTTTTTTATTAAATAATTGCTGTGTACATTAATGCAATCATGGGGTACAATGTGCTAATTTTTTATACAATTTGAAATACCTTCATCAAACTGGTTAACATAGTCTTCGTGGCATTTTCTTAGTTATTGTGCTTAGACATTTATATTCCACACTTAGAAAATTTCACATGTACCCTTGTAAGATGCACTGTAGGTGTGGTCCCACCAATTACTCTTCCTCAACCCATCCTTCATCCTCCCCTCCCCTCCCTCTCCTCTATGCCCTTCTTCTTGGACAATAATTGGTTTGTAGCTTTCTTATGAAATTGGTTTCATAGTAGGGCTAAGTACATTGGATACTTTTTCTTTCATTCTTGAGATTAATACAACCTTTTTGGAAGGAAGCGTGAAGAATCCTCAAAGAATTCAAGTTGGACCTCCCATTTGAACCCACGGTCCCACTACAAGGCATCTACCCAGGAGAAAAAAATCATTTTATCATAAAGACATTTTCACTAGAATGTCTATCGCAGCTCAATTTACAATCACCAAGATGTGGATATGATGTCAATGCCCATTAACTCAGCAACAGATTAATAAGCTGTGGTATATGTATACCATGGAATAGTATTCAACCATAAGAAAAGAATGGTGACTTTACATCTTTTGTATTAACCTGGAGATGAAACGCATTCTTCTTAGTAGAGTATCATAAGAATGGAAAATCAAATACCCAATGTACTCAATTTTATTATGAAGCCAGTAGGCAATCTAACACATGCCCACACAAGAGAAAAACATAATATTCAAGTTTGGGGAAGAGTGAATGAGGAAGGAGGAATGGGGGGAATGGTGTGCTCTTACTTAAAGGGTACAAAGTAGGGGTGCATGGCACACCTTTTGGATGCAGGACACAACTACAAAAACTCTACCTAAAAAATCAAACATTAATTAATTTTTTAGGCAAGAACTCTACCTAAAAAATCAAAAATTGTGACTTAGTTGTTTGTACCCTCACGATAACCTGAAATTAAAAAAAAAAAAATAGTTCCTCTGTTTTGCTAGCCACATTTTAAATGCTTAGCAGCCACATGTGGCTAGTGACTACTCTCTTGGACTGTGCAGATATAAAACATTTCTATTACCACAAAAAGTTCTTTTGCACAGTTCTCATTTACAATATAGAAAGACTCCTAGGAATCACTAAGGAAAAAGCAAATAGCCTGTGGCAGTTAATTTTACATATCAACTTGACTGTGCCACAGGGGGTGTCCAGGGGGTGCTTCTGGGTGTGTCAGTAAGATGAAATTAGAATTGAATGATATCACATGTTGGCAAAATTATAGAGCAGCAGAAACTAGCAGAAATTAGAATTGAATTGATATCACATGTTGGCAAAATTATAGAGCAGCAGAAACTCAGACTGCAGTAGGATTGTAAATTGGTACAACCACTTTGGAAAAGAGCTTACTATAATCAAGTACAGCCTCAGCTCCACTTGGGCACCATGAAGTGTGTAGAAAAACATTCACTGCCCTAGGTTTATAATAGACCAAAATCAGAAACAATACAAATGTCCATCTACATTAGAACAGAAAAGTGCACTGTAAATCAATGGAAAACTAAGGAGCCAGGAAAATTAACGTCATCTTAGATAAATTTTAAAAGCATTGCCTTGAGCAAAAGAATTAAGACACAAAATAATACATCAAGAAGATTCCGTTTACATAAATTTTAAAAACAGGCAAAACTAAGCAGTACAATTGGAAATGCATACGTAGGTTCTAAAACTGTAGAGAAAAACTAGGAAAAATGAACACAAAAATGAAGTTAAGAGTTAGTTATGGCACAGAGAGAGTATTGTTGTGAGATGCACAGGGGCTTCCAAGACAATGAAAATGTTTTATTCTTAACCTAGTTGGTAATACATGTGTTTCATTACATGTGGTAATACATATTTCATTTTAATGTACATATATGTTTTACCTTCATAACCTTGATATTTATATCACTAAGAACATACAAACTTTTATTTCTAATGACTGATTATGTAATTCATAACACTCTCCCACTGAGACAATTGTGATAGCTGGACAAAACAATGACAATAATAATAATCTTTCTTTTTTTAATAAAGAAACTGGGAATTAGGCTGCATGTGGTGTGGTCTCCTAGCACTTTGGGAGGCTGAGGCCAGTGGATGCTTGAACTCAGGGGTTCAAGACCAGCCTAAGCAAGCATCTCATCTCTACTAAAAATAGAAAAACTATCCAGACACGGTGGTGGGCACCTGTACTCCCAGCCACTCAGGAAGGCGGATGCAAGAAGATCCCTCAAGCCCAGGAATTTGAGGTTGCTGTGAGCTATGACACACGGCACCCAACTGAGGGCAGCAAAGTGAGACTGAGAAAGAAGGGAAGGAAGGAAGGATGGAAGGGAGGGAGGGAGGGAGGAAGGAAGGAGAGAAAGAAAGAAAGAAAGAAAAATAAAGAAAGAAACTTGGAACTCACTTTCTTCTTATGCTAGGATATCCATCTTTCTCTGCCCTTGGCTATCAGAGCCCCTGGTTGTTGGGCCTTGAGATTCTGGAAATTGCACTGGCAGCTGCTAAGACTTTGGTCTCAGACTGGAAGCTATGTCCTTGGTGTAAGGCCTGATTCTTAGGCTTTAAAACTCAAACTGAATTATACCACTAGCTTTCCTGGTTCTCCAACTTACAGATGGCTATCGTGGAACTTCTCTGCCTCTTTAATCATGTGAGCCAATTCTCTTAATAAATCTCTTCCCTTCATTGCCTAAAATTGGTTTTAGTTTATCTTGAATTGCTAATGTTCCTTGATGGTTGCCAAAAGCAAAAGTTAAAGCTTCCTGGTGGAAGAAGGTAACTAATCCAAGACCTCAGTTATTGGGTTTATTCTGAAAATGTGAAGCTTGTTTAATGTTGTAACATCAATTAATTTAATTATATAATCCAACACTAATATTATTAAAGGGAATTCATATAACACCCACATAAATACACACACAAAAAATTTAAGCATCAAAAACCATTAATGAGTTCTTTTTAAAAATTCCTAATTAATTAGAAATAAAAGATAACTTTCTCAATCGGATAATAAATATTCTCAGCAAACCTCCTGCAAAAACAAACTGTGGTGAAATACACTGTCCCCCCTCTATCACTAATTATTCAACATTGTACAAAAGGTTCAAGCCAGTGCAATAAAGAAAGAAAAATAAATAAAATGTATAAGAATTGTAAAGGAAGAAATAAAATCAACTGAACAGCATACAAGAAAACAAATGAAATTTGATTTCTACTTCACATCATATGTTAAATCAGTGGTTTTCTTTTCTTTTCTTTCTTTCTTTCTTTTTTTTTTTTTTTTTAGACAAAGTCTCACTATGTCACCCTCAGTAGAAACTCTTGGGCTTCAGCCATTCTCTTGTCTCAGCCTCCCAAGTAGCTGGGACTATAGGCACCTGCCACAACGCCCAGCTATTTTTGTTGTTGTTGCGGTTGTCACTGTTTAGCTGGCCCGGGCTGGGTTCAAACCTGCCAGCCTGGGTGTATGTGGCTGGTGCTGTAACCACTGTGCTACGAGCGCCGAGCAAGCCTAAATTAGAGGTTTTCAGCTGAGAGTGACTTGGCCCCCTCTTTCCTACAGGGAACACTTGGCAATTCTGGAGACATTTTTTATTGTCACTCCTGGCAAAGGGGGTGTGCTCCTGGCACATAATGTGTGTAGGGGAGGAATGCTGCTGGATGTCCTACAATGCATAAGACAGCCCTCCACAGCAAAGAATTACATGCTCCAAAATGTCATAGTGCTGAGACCGCAGAAGCCTATGCTAAATCAACTCCACAGCTGGGCTGTCCAGGAGATAGACAGTCCCTGACAAAAGACTGGTTCAACTTAAGATTTTCTAACTTTACCATGGTGCAAAAGAGATGTGTATTCAGTAGAAATGAACTTGAGCACCCATACAATCATTCTATTTTCACTTTCAGTACAGTATCCATTAAATCTCATGAGATTGTCAACACATTACTATAAAGTGGGTTTTGTGTTAGGGGATTTGCCTAACTGTAGGTTAATGCAAGTGTTCTGAGCATATTTAAGGATGATAGGAGAGGTTCAGCAATGGTGTTGGTAGGTTAGGTGTATTGAATGCATTTTCAACTTATAATATTTTCAATTTACAATGGGTTTGTTGGAACGTAACCCCATCATCGTAAGTTGAGGAGCATCTGTAGACCTAGATGGCAAAAGCAAAGCCAAAAGAAAAAAGCTAGAAGATAACACAGGATAACACATTCTTGACCTTGGAAGAGGCAAAGATTGGTTAAATAGGATACCAAAAGCATCAATAATAAAGGAAAAGATTAATAGATTACAGTAAAATTAAGAACTTCTGTTCACAAACCATAAAAAGGGGGGTAAAACAAGATACAACAAGATAGATAAATTACATAATGTTTAGGGAAAGAAGCAAGATACAAATGACTACCTATTATATAGTTACATGCATATGAATTTCAAAAACAGTCAAAATTGATCTATGGTATTAGAAGATAGGACAGTGGTTATCTTCAGGGCAGAGAAGGTTAAGTGACTGCAGAGAACAATGGCAGGTTCCAAGGTGTTATTCATTTCTATTTCTTGAAAAGTATGTTCATTTTAGGAAAATGCATTGTGTATAATTATGATTTGTGTATTATCCTGCCTATATATTATACTCTACTTCAATATATAAGTAAAAAATTAAATGCAAAGAAAATAGAAGGAATAACATAATATGGATAACAGCAGAACTTAAAAAATTAGAAAGCAAATGCACAGTATAGAAAATCAAGAAAGCCAAGGTTGATTCTTTGGAAAAAAAAAAAAAAAATCCTGGACAAACTAATTAAGAAAAAGAGAGAAAGTATAAATAGTTGATCAGAAGAATATGAAAAGATCATCACTACAGATTCACCAGACACTTGAAAATCACAGGCAGATACCGTTAAATACTTTAAAACAAAAGATTTCAAATCTTAGATACAATGTCCACAGTTCCAGAAAAAATAAAATTTTTAAAAACTAACTCAAGAGGAAACAAAAATTTTGAAGAATCCTAAAATTGTGGGTAAACCTTACCAAAATATTTAAGACAAAAAATAATGCCAAAGATTACAAAAACTCTATCAGAACATAGGAAAATAAAAAATTCTTTCTAACTACTTTTATGAGGACAGCATTGCTTTGATTCCAAAACTGACAAAGATACAAGAAAGGAAAATTATGGGTCAATCCTGCTCATTAACACAGATGCCAAAATCACAAAGTATCTGCAAAACAAACCCAACTACAATGTGAAGAATCAGGAAGACTTCAACACAACCAACTTGAGTATTCTGGGAATGTAAGTTCGGCTTAATCTTTTCCAGTTTCACATAATTATTTTTTTGTTTATAAATAAAAATAAACAAAAACATTTCAATTATTTTATGTAACCTAAAATAGATAATAAAATAATCAGGTGAGTTTATTATTTATTTTTCTCTTTTAAAACTATAGGATAATTAAAAGAAATCCACCAACATCTTTACCACCCAACATAAATAAGAGCTGTCATCATTTCTATTTGACATTTACTGGAAGTTTTTGCCAATGTAATAAAGAAGAAAATAATGAGAAGGGAAAAAATAGGATGAAAGGAATAACAACATGTTTATCCACAATTATATATTTTTATATATAGACAACCCAAATGAATCTAAAGATAAACTAGTATAACTAATAGTGAATTAAGCAAGGTTATGGACAAAAGGTCAATGTACTAACATCAAATGTATGTAAGAGCCACAGTTAGAAACCATTTTTTAAAGATATCACTTACCATAGCATTGAAAAATATGTGGTATCTAGTAATAAATCTACTGAAAAATATAGAAGTCCTCTGCATTGACAACTGTAAAATGTTATCAATAGACATTAAAGAAGACCTAAATAATAGGGTTTATAACGGTACATGGATTTTAAATAAAAAACATATTTATTTTCAGTAAAAGTTTATAGATGTCTGCTCAAGAAGATAACATACATGTCAGTTTCTCCAGTTTGATCTATAAATTCAATATAATCTCAATAAAAAATTGACATCAGGGTTTTTGTGTGCGTGCGTGTATGAAAATTGACAAGCTAATCACAAAATTTATATGAAATGCAAAGAGTTTAAGAAGGCTAAGACTTACTGAAGAAGAAAAAAAGATGGAGAATGAAATCTACTAGATATCCACGCTGTCTTATTGCTGAACTTCAATATTTAAGACACTGTAACATTGGTGCAAGGATAGATAAATACACCTAGATAATGAGACATAAAATAACTAATACGGGACAAATGTGGCACTGATGAGCTATGAGGAAAAGACAGTGTTTCAAATAAATGGTTGTGGGTAAATTGGACAGCCACCTACTCCCTACTCCCCACTATACACAAAAATCAATTCTAAATGGATTATAGATATAAAGAAAAATAATGAACTCGCCTGATTATTTTATTATCTACTTTAGGTTACATAAAGTAATTAAAATGTTTTTGTTTATTTTTGTTTATAATAAGCCTTTACAACTATGCTATCCTACACCGTGGCCTATATGTAGTTATTTAATTTTAAGTTAATCAAAACTAAATAAAATTAAAAATCTTTTTTTTTTTTTTTTTTTAGTTGTACTAGCCGCCTTTCAAGGATACACTAACCACATGTGGTTCATGGTTACTAAACAGTTCATATACAGAACATTTTCATCATTACAGAAAGTAATATTGAACGACACCACTCTAGGACAGAGCTTAGCAAACTACAGCCCATGGACAAATCTGGCCTGCTGCATATTTTTATGAATAAAGTTTTATTGGAACATAAGCACACTCATTCATTTACATATCTCCTATGGATCCTTTCACACTGTTTGCTTACATCTTACCTAGGGCTGCTTATCTAACTGCCACTTTCATAGTACAGTGGCAGAGTTCAGTAGCTGTATCAGAGACCACAGGACCCACAAAGCCTGAAATACATATTATCTGTATTTTAAATAAAAAATATATCTATTTTCAGTAAAAGTTTATAGATGTCTACTCAAGAAGATAACAAAGGAGGATTTATTCATAACCTTGGTATCTTAAAAATGTCATGAAATATATAACCACAAAGATAAACAAAATTCAAATTAAGAACTTCCATTCTTCAAAAGACATATTACTAGACTTGAAAGTCAGCCACAGAATAAGAGAAGATATTTGTAACAAATATAAAGACCAGGGACTCTTTCACAGAATATATAAAGAACTTACACAAATCTCTAAGAAAAATAAAAACATCCAATAGGATGAGTAGACCCATAAAAATCCAACTGACAATCAATCAAAAGGTACTTAGCAATATTGATTCTTCCCAACTTAATATATAGATTTAATGTACTCCTAATCAAAATCCTGGAAAGTCATTTTGTAGATGAAGAAAACCTGGATTCTAAAGTTTAATATGGAAAAGCTAAAGACTCAGAATAGCAAATACAATATTGAAGGAGAAGGACAAATTTGGAAGACTGATGCTACCTGAATTCAAAGTCTTATTATAAAGATACAGTAATCAAGACAGTGTGCTATTTGGTGAAAAACTAGAAAAATAGATCAGTGGAACAGAACAGACCGTCCAGAAATAGACCCACACAAATAGAGTAAACTGATCTTTGACAAGGAGTAAAAGCAATTCAAGTGAAGAAAGGATAGTGTTTCAACAAACAGTGCTGTAACAACTGGACATTCCTGTGCAAAATATAAATAAATCTGAATGCAGTCCTTATACTTTTTACAAAATCTAACTCAAATCATAGAGTTAAACGTAAAATACAACATATAAAATTTCTGGAACAAAATCTAGCCTTAGTGATGGATTTCTAGATAACAATATCAAGAGTATATTCTATGAAAAAAGAACCATAAGTTGGACTTCATTGAAATGAAAACCTGCTCAATGAAAGCTACTGCTAAGAGTATGAAAAGAAAAGCCACTGACTGGGAGAAAAGAATTGCAAAAGATATACCTGATGAAATATTTGTATCCAAAATATACAAAAAAACTCAAACTCAACAATGAGAAAACTAACAAGCTAATTTTAAAATAGGCAAGGATCTGAACAGATAACTCACCAATGAAGACATTCAGATGCCAAATAAGCAGACATAAAGATGCTCACATGTATATGCCATTGGAGAACTGCATGTGAAAACAATGAGATACACTACCTGCATGTTAGAATGGCTAAAATCTAAAAGCTGACAATACCAAATCCTGACGAGGACAGGAAGCCACAGGAAGTCTCATCCATTGCGACAGGAATGAAAAATGGGACAGCCCCTTTGGAAGACACTTCAGCAGTTTCTTACAAACCTGCATATGTTCTTACCATGGGATCCAACAATTGTGCTCCTTGGTATTTACCCAAATGAGTTGAGAACTTATTTCCACACAAAAACCTGCATGCGAATGTTCACAGCAGCTTTCTCCATAATTGCCAAAATGTGGAAACAAACAAAATGTCCTTCAGTATGGGAAGGAACAAACAAGCTGTGAAATACTAATTCAAACAATGGAGCATTATTCAGTGATAAAAATAAATGGGTCATCAAGTCCCAGGAAAGACATGGAGGAAACTTGAACACACATTGCCAAATGAAAGGAAATCTACAAAGTGTACCCACTGTACAACTCTAAGTACATGGCATTCCCAAAAAGGCAAAACTATAGACAGTAAGAAGGTCAGTGATTGCCAAAGATTTGGGAGAAGTAGGGAGGGATGAACAGGTAATGAGTAGATTTTAGGGCAGCAAAACTGTATGATATGTAATGCCAGATGCATGACATAACACATTTATAAAACCCATGGAATTATGCATTACAAAGAGTGAATCTTCCTGTCAAAACTCCCTTGCTGATCAGTAGTGGGATGGCAGCTGTGAATAGCCACGGCACTCCAGCCTGGGGAACATAGCAAGACCTCGTGGTTAAAAAAAAAAGTACACATTAAGACAAATTGTGGACTTGAGTTAATAGTAATGTATCAATACTGGCTCATTAGTTATAACAAATGTCCCACACTAATCCAAGATGTTAATAATAGGGGAAACTAATGTAAGGGAAAGAGAATTCTAGGAATTCTCTGTACAACCTTTCAATATTATTTTTTCACTCTGTCACCCTGGGTAGAGTGCCATGACATCATAGCTCACAGCAATCTCAGTCTCTTGGGTTCGAGCGATCCTCTTACCTCAGCCTTCCAAGTAGCTGGGAAAGTGATGCCTAGCTAGTTTTTTTTTTTCTATTTTTAGTAGAGACAGGGTCTCACTCTTGCTCAGGCTGGTCTGGAACTCCTGAACTCAAGAAATCCACTTGCCTTGGCATCCCAGAGTGCTAGTATTAAGGTCTGAGACCAAGCCAAGCCCTGTTCAATATTTTTTTAAGAGATTATTTTTTTTTTTTTTTTTTTTTTTTTTTTTTGGAGTTTTTGACCAGGGCTGGGTATGAACCTGCCACCTCTGATATATGGGTCCAGAGCCCTTCTCCTTTGAGCCACAGGTGGTGCTCAACCTCTCAGAGCATGATAGAAATGTAAATTAAACTATAAAGAGACACTACTAAATGCCTATGGGTGGGGGGTGCGGATAAGATTAAATAATATCAAATGTTGGCCCAGATCCATTCATAAGCAGAAACCAGAATCTCATACAAGTTCCGGTAGAAATATAAATTAGAACAGCACTTTAGAGAACAGTTGTGCTAATAAAGATGAACGTATCCACACTCTATGACCCAGCAATTCCTACATACAAGGCCACACAGACACGTGTTCACATGAATGCCAGGAAGACATCCGTTGAGAATTGTCACAGTCATATCATTCAGAAAAGCCTTACGGAGGCTAATTTGCAACATGAGAAACATAATAATTCCCCCCTAGGACTGTTGTGAGGATTAAACACATGTGTCATTATATAAAATATTCCATGCCTCACCGAGCACATGACACGTCCCTGGTGAATGGAAGTTATTGTTTCTTCTTATTGCAGCCTGTATCAATCGGGTTCTCGGTTGTAAAAAACAAACAAACCAACACTAAACACTAGACAGTCATTCTGACTTGCTGAAGCAATAGAGGTTCATTTATTGGTAGGAATATTGTGCTATTCTCAGAATCTATCAGAAAAATGGAGAATCAAGCTCAAAAGTAGTCAGGAAACTAGAAAGCCAGGTGACAAAAACACAACTTGGCACCAGAATAGCTGGGTTACATCATTTATTCCATCCCAGCTGCCACTACAGACCAGCTGTGACCTCTGTTGACCAATCAGTCCCTCAGTCAGCCCTACAGGAGACTCATGTATTCAAAAAGTTAGCCCTGTCAACTTGCTGCCAGTAGCTCAGTGAGTAGGGTGCCGGCCACATACATCAAGGGTGGCAGGTTCGAACTCAGCCCAGACCAGCTAAGCAACAATGACAACTGCAACAAAAAATAGCCAGGTGATGTGGCGGGCGCCTGTAGTCCCAGTTACTTGAGAGGCTGAGGCAAGAGAATCACTTAAGCCCAAGAGTTTGAGGTTGCTATGAACTGTGACAACATAGCACTCTACAGAAGGTGAGTTAATGAGACTATATCTCAAAAAAGAAAAGTTAGCCCTCTCTAAACATGGGCTGTACACCCCCATGAATGCTATATTTCTGATCTGTGTTTGGTTGGGAAAAAAACTACTATGTAATAAAACTACTAAAAAACTACTAAACTAATAAAAACTACCATTACTGTGTAATAAATAAACCTGAGTGGTTCAAACTCATGTTGTTCAAGGGTCAACCATATTTCCATTTTACATATAATAAACCAATCTAAGATTAAATAACTTTCCCAAAGTCACACAGCAGTCTATTGTGGTGGAGGCAGGATTTGAACCAGGAACACCTGAATTTAGATCTCAAGGTCAGTAGAAGCATTTGGCTCTAATCCCACTGACATTAGCCGTGAGTAACTGGCTAATAATGGGTCCCATCATTGGGGGCAGGATTCCAGGACGAAAGGAGCTCCCAAGGGTTGCTTCCTTAGATGGAAATGTAGAAACTTGCAAATCTCCTCATGGCTGCCTTTACACCAGGTAACATCCTTTGTCCTCATCCCCTTTGACCTCACCAGTAAGGAGGGAGGCAAGAGCATCTCTGGAGTGGGGGTACCAGGGACCAGGAGGGAGCTGGGCTGTGTCGTCAAGGAGCTGAGCAAACACTTGATCCAGACTGCGGGTCCCACTATCCTGAACTGCCCATATTTTTTCTTGGAGGAAAGGGATATGAAGGGACATTGGATAGAGATCTTTGAGTAAAAGGACAGAACAGAGACTGGCGCTCTGTACTCCTCACTGGAGACAGATGGACTATGTGGAATTGTCGCTTTGTCCCCGGACACCTGGAAATGATGGATGCCCAATTTGGGGCAACTCATCATCCTATTGTTTCAGGCCAACTTGTGTACATTCAGGGATGGCCAACCAAGTGGGCTCAGGAGGAAAACCTCCCACATACAGGTACACTCCTCCATCTCATCAGAGCAGTGAAATCCCTCTGAAAGTGCCAGTCCTAGGGTTTAAAAGCTTTTCAGACTTTCAACATCCTCAGGGAAACAGAGAAGCGACAATTTTAGGTGTCCAAAAGTTCTAGACTCGCAGTGTCCTTAGCATTTCAGGAGTTTTTACACAATGCCCCTGGGCCATAAAAAAAAAAAACTTAACAGTTCCATTTTGGACTTCCATGACATAGTTAGGTACAAGCAACTCAATTAGTACACCTTAACAACAAAAGCCAATACACACAAATTAAAAGAGAAAAATCCTTTATCTCACTCTTTAAAGAACCGCCATCGCTTCCTTGCTTCCTAATGATACGCATGTCCCTGTCGGGCCTTTCCAGACTTCTTAAACTTTGCCATCACATTGGCACCTCCGACTTTTGTGCCCCACTGACTTCCACTGGTACTCACTTTTCACTTTTCACTGCAAACACTGAAATCCCAACTCACAAAGATAAAACATCATCTGCAGGAATGGAGAGTGATGTTGCCCCTTTCACTTGGGGTTGCATAGATGTCAAGAATTGTTTTGTTTCCCTCAAAAAATGTGAAATACCTCGCCGGGCTCCCATGAGTTCACAGCACCACCATGGGCACCTCAGCACAAGTGGGAACTGCAGAGTTTCAGCTTGGCAGGTGCCAGACAGCAGCAGGCAAACGGCAGGGGCCTTTAATAATGTAATGCAGGGGAACAGAGCAGGGAAAGGAGGGGTTTGTGGGTGTAAGGGAGGGAGTGAAGGGGTAGTGCATAGAAGAGGCTAAATATCACCTGATCTCTCTATAAGACTCTCTTCTCCATTGGTGAAATCATAGCTGTCCCGCCTCCCTTAAGGAGCATCATGAATCCAAAGGAGACCATCTTTTGGAAACACCCTGTGAACTGTAAAGCTTAGTACAAAGGCTGGGCGTTACAGCCACACATCCTCCTCCTCAGTACCTTGCCACCACAGAGTGACACTCAAAGCTTATTTTGTTTCCTTTAGATAATACCCTGCTATGGTATGTCTGTTGATGACATCCAAAGAGCAGGTGCAAGGCCAGGCTTGTGGGTGGATCACCTGAGCTCACAAGTTCAAGACCAGCCTGAGCTAGAGCAAGACCCCCACCTCTAAAAATAGCCAGGTGTTGTGGTGGGCGCCTGTAGTCCCAGTTACTTGGGAGGCTGAGGCAAGAGAATTGCTTGAGCCCAGGAGTCTGAGGTTGCTGTGAACTATGACACCACAGCAATCTAACACAGGTAACCAACTGAGACTCTGTCTCAAAACAGAGACTCTGTCTCAAAAACAAAAAAACAAACAAACAAAAAGAGTGTGTGCTATCTCAAAGGCCAGCAAGGTCTTTAAAGGAAGGAAGAGCACAGCCCAGAATGCAGGAAAAGCAGCACCAGTGTCTTAAAACGTTACAAACCACTTCACAAACATGGCACCCAGCTTCCTTCCTGACTACACAGGCTTCCTATCAAATATGGATAAAGAGGAGGTTGACTGTATTACCAAATTAATAATGTAGAACGGTAGCTGCCAAAGCCATTCATAATTGTAATTGCTTTTGCATGACTTTCTTGAAAGCAATTTCATGTTTGTCAAGAACTAGGAATGAAGGCTCTGTCTTTGATACTTATATGTACAGACATAAAATAGAGTTGCGCTTTGCTGCACATAATAAATTTTCTGGAAATATGCGTGTTTGAAGTCTAATAAGCAGACTTTCATTTTGCTCTCATTAAACCCAGAAGAAAATGTATTCTTTAACGAAAATAAAAGTCTCTTTTGCCCTGTTTCTTAGTTTAGGTTTTCCTAGACAATTGCCTGAAGTACTTGGACCCTGTAGATGCTCAAACTAAAAGTAAATATTACATAACCCCTGAGGTCAGCATTGGAATTTAGTAGTTGCAAAGGTACTAGAAAGGGAGAAATGGATGCAATATTTAAAGGCTATATAGTTCTGCCAAATTGCATTTTAACACTAAAAATTCTACTTATTGGACTTACAAGGTTCCAGGTGAAAGGAGGGAGCCAAGACCCTCCGCTTGGGAGAAGAGGAGAGTGAATAGGAGACCATAAGCTCAGAACATTCACAAGACTGAGCATGGACTGTTGGAGCTACTTCTAAGGGACAATGGGAATGTTATCTGAGTTAAGAGATGAACAGAACCCTCTGGTGCTCCTTGTAACACGTTCCCGGGTCACAAAAGAAAAACCACAACTCTGTCCCCAGGATTGGAAGTCAAGCATGTTGGGGGGGTTGGCCTCTGTGGCCTTGAGCAAGTTGCTTCATACCTTTGTGCCTTGGTTTTCTCATCTGTAAAATGGGGCCAAAACAGCATACAAGCTTTAAGTTCCAACACAGTCATGTAGGAGGAAAAGCTTCCCAACAATAAAACCTACATACAAATAGTATTTTCCTTTCTGGCTCTTGGATCAAGGAGTTGTGGATTTGGGAACTGCCTCTGGCCAGTGATCCTTCTGCTCCCTGCTGTGGAACATTCTCTTACCACAGTGGTTCTCCAACTTGGGTGTGTATCAGACTCCCCTGGAGAGCTGATAAAAAGCACAGAGGCCCCCAGCTCGTTGATGCAGGAGAAAGAGGCGTGGCCTGTATTTTTTTTTACCAAATTTCAAGGGTAAGTCTGACGCCAACCAAAAGTAGAGAACATTGTCTAAATGCATTGCAAGCCCAGAAAGACTCTGAAAAGTCTTACATAGACCTTTTCTACAAGTTAGTTTGGTGGTTCTCAATCCTGGCTATATACTCAGTGCACCCAAGGAGTTTTCCTTACACTAAAGAGGCCAAAACCCACCACCAGAGAATGTGATTTAATGGGTCTGGGGTACAGCTGGGCATCCAGATTTTTACAAGCCCCCAAGGTGTCTAATGTACAGCCTGGTTTGACAAGCCCCAAGTGAAATGGTCTCCCCACACCCCCAAGTGGCCCCTGAGTCATTGCCACCAGATCCTAGGAACTTCAAGAGGACAGGGTACAAACCAATTCACCCCAATGTTTGATAGAAATGTCCTGCCAAGCTGGTTTGACTCAGAACACTGTTTAGCTCTAGCTGAGTAGGGCCAGAGATACGGAGGCAAGCACAGCAAGGCTGCCCCAGCACTGCACCCCAGCCCCAAGGGCCCAGGTGTCATTT
This sequence comes from Loris lydekkerianus, assembly GCA_963574355.1. Classification (NCBI taxonomy): domain Eukaryota; kingdom Metazoa; phylum Chordata; class Mammalia; order Primates; family Lorisidae; genus Loris; species Loris lydekkerianus. The sequence goes on along the minus strand of CAUYPK010121556.1, from coordinate 11,222 downwards.
ATCATCACCTCTCTAGCAAGCACCTACCTAGCCCCTGTGTAGTCTCCAAGAGGGTGGGGGCTGGGGGGTGCTTGTTTGGTTCAGAAGTGCACCTCTAATATGCAGAACACACCTGGCACTTAGTAGATGTTCAATATTAGTTGACTGAGTGACTAGATGAGTGAATGTGGGTGGACATCGGCCGTGTGCTTGTTGTTTTCTTCCCAGAAAGGTTCACATTTCTGGGGGGGCATTCTGGAAAGACCAAAAGCCTCTAAAGACCCCAACAGATGGAATTTTAGGCATCTAAACCATGGCTGCCCAGGGAGATTCCTCAGGGCTGAGAAAACTCAACAGTACTCAACAGGTATGGTGTACACAGGTGCCTTACTTATACCACCCACCGGAGTTAGTCTAACTTGGGAGTTTCAGGCTGTGTTCTGCACAGCCTTGGGGCCTCCATGAGGAGGGTAGCTTGAATGGGCACCATACACTGCCCCTCAAAACTAGCACCAATCAAGAGATTCCCGTGGTGATCTGTTTTACATATTACACATTCAAGTAGATTTTCATTGAAAATAAAGATTCTGCTTTTCCAACACGAAAAAAGTTGGAAATAACCCTAACTAGACCATTTTGGTGAACAAGTAAACTTTTATATTTCCTTTATCAAGGCTGAACACTTGTCTCCAGCTGGCAGGAAGGAGCCAAGCTGATGCCAAGATGTCGCCTGTGGGGACACTTCCCTGGAGTGCTGTGTGTCCCTGCAGTGTCTCTGCAGCCGTGAAGGGCAAAGGCGTGGGACCTCCTGCCACATGCTCCAGACACCTGCGTCCTCATCAGTTCCTGCTCTCGTCAGTCCAGATGTGAGGCCTTGGGAATAAGAAATAGGATGTCAGCATGCCCCAACTCAAAAGTAAGACTGCCCAAAGCTTAGCTGTAAAAAAATGTGGAAAAAATGCCCATGCAGCCTTGCAAAAAAGGTCACAGCCCACAAAGGTCTTACAATCTGCACAATCCACCCTTTCTTGTCTGCCTCAGCACAGCAGCAATGGTAGGTCACATATCACTGCTGTGGTTTGATCCTTGTGTGTCCTCCAAAGTTCATGTTGAAATTTAATCCCCAATGCAAGAGCATAGGTGGGGCCTTTAGGAGATGATTAGGGCAGCAGGACTCTCCCTTTGCGAGCAGGATGCAGCCCCTTCCTTGTAAAAGAGACTCCTTACAGCATTCATCCTCTTTTTGCCCCCTCTGCCTTCCACCACGTGAGAACATGGTGTTCATTCTGTCCGGAGGATGCAGTGATATCTAGTTGTTTAACCAACTGACATTTATTGAGCACCTACTAAGTGCCAGGTATGTTCCACATTGTTAGAAGAAGAGAGGAGCTTCACCAGAAACCAAAGTTGTCAGCACCTTGATCTCGGACTTCCCAACCTCCAGAACTGAGAGTCATAAATTTCTGTTACATACAGAAATTTGGTATTTTCTCTAGCATTTTGTTATAGCAACACAACTCACTGAGATAATCCTATGCCAAGAAAACCCTACTTGACTTTCACGTGTATGGGTCCTGGGTTAGTAGTGATAACCACCAATAATTTACAAACTGTCTTCTCCAGTAGATTGTAAGCTTGTTAAGGATAAGAAAGAATGCTTATTTATTTTTATATTTACAGAGCACAGCACATCGTAGATGGCCCATAAATTGCTGTTGCTACACTCAGTTTGATACATATTCTGTCACTTAACATTATATACTTCCAACAATCCCTTAATAGTGGTATTACCACCAGCTTGGTTTTAGTTAGAGAAAAGGAAAATAAGAAAGGGGAGCCCCAAATTATAATTAGCCTAAGATGGGTCCAATAATAGATAATTAATCCAGGTCTTCTTAGTCTAAATCCTATATTTTTGCAAGACGCTAAGTCTAAGTGGGTCACATTCAAAATCTGGGTCCATGAAAGACAGGAGTCCAAGTCTGCAGCCTCGGTCACCAGCAAGGAGCCTTTCCCTGAGAAGACTGAGGAGGATGGTTTCTCATGGGCTCTTGGCTCTAAAAGATGAGGCTCTTCCCAGGGACCTTTAAGAGCCCAGCGTCCTGCCTCCGTCTTCCCTGTCTCCAGCTCTGAGTCACACTTGTCAGTGCATCTTCAGTGATCAGACTGGCATTGTTGCCCTGACTCACTTGGGACAACAGAAAAGAATTGACCTTAGCTGACCTGGTCTATTCCCCATCCTTTTACCCAAGTGACAAGCAGGACATTCATCCTGAGACCTTTGTAAAACGTCTCAGACTTTGGGTAAATTTATTGCTAAGGTGAGAAATCCTACTGATTAGGAAATAGTCCTAAGTCCAAGTACCTCAGACGCCAGGAAGTGAGGTTCCCCAAATAATAGGCTTTAGGGTCACATCCTCAAATAGTCTTTCAGATTTACCAATAGGAGACAAAGGGTGACTTAGCTGGATTACATTTGTCTGCCATGTTTACAGGCATCACATGCCGATACAGTGATGTGCAGAGGAAGGAAGGAACATCTCTTTCTGTGTCTTTTAATCAGCATAAAAGCTTTTCCCAGAAGCCCCTCCTATCCCCCCATAGACTAGCAACATATGCAGGTGTCTAAAGCAGTCTCTGACAAGGGAAATGGAGCCACCGTGATTGGCTTAGACCAACCAGAATTTGCCCCTAGAGCTGGGATGAGCTTGTTCATTTCTGAATCCTTGCCACTGTGGGAGAGACAGACAACAAAACCGAAAAGAAAGGGAAGGACAGAAACAATAGTTTCCTAAACTACCACTGTTGTTTCTCACAAAGTTACATTATTCCATCTGCTTGCTGATCCTGTTATATACCTTTAAAATTATTATAAAAACTGTGTGGCAGCCTGAACAAAGTCTTCTAATTTAATAAGATGGGAAAAATCAGGAGACAAAACGTGTATGTGTACTAGGATGGCAGCATACAAATATGCCTGTACGTGTATAACATCCAAGATCAAGTGCCAGGATGACATTAATTCATCAGTGCGTTAGATGGAGAGATTAAGACTGACCTCATTTTTCAATTTCCCCAAATCCTATAAAGTTAAAAAGGTAATGATGGTAATAATGCAAGTAATTAAAAATAAAGAGAGTATCTGTTGGCTGCATTTAAGTATGGTGGAGATAGTGAAATGCAGGCAGAGTGCACAAATATTTTAACCTGGATCGGGGCTCAGGGAGATGCTTCTGAAAGCCACGTGCTATGTTAAGGGAATGATTTCTCAAGGTGAAATTCTGAGCTTCTGAACAGCTCTCAAAATAAAAGTTTGTCTTTTGTTTTAAACATAGCACATTAAATTTTAAAAAATTGTTTGTAGATTTAAACTAAAAGTAAAAGGTATGTTTTGAGGAGCTGGCCTGACATTAAATATAGTCCCCTAGGTTCACCCAGGATTCACTCTTGAAGGCCCCGAGGGATAGGTATAGGCCAGAGCAATTGAAACAGAGCTACGGTGAGTTTCAAAAACCAACACAAAATCAAAAGTCTCAAGGGCAGACAATTTGCCCATAGGTGCTGCCTGGTGACAGGGCAGCTTCTCACTTGGACAAGTCTATGTAGCAAGACCTGAGTGTTGAGGACCTAAACCCATCCCCTTCCTCCTCCTCTAGGACAAAAGGCCTACCTGCCCCCACCCCAAGAGCTCCGCAGGAAAGATCCGACCCTGCCAAAACCTTCCAGCAAGCTGTGGAATCTTCCTCCCGCTACACCCAGTATAAAAACAAGCCTCCAAACATCCTCGGTGCTGCCACCATCTTCGCCCAGGCAGGTTTCTGTCCCCTTTCATTAAACTTGGCCTGAACCTCTCCCGTCTCTGGGCACACCATCGAACCCACTGTCACTCGGGATGAGTAGCAGCAGATGCTTTATGTTATCTAAGAGTGAATTCTCCAGGACAATTCTAGCTGGTCACAGAAAATGAAAGGCATTTGTCTAAAATAGGAAAGTTCCCAATCGACTGCCTCCATCTGGACCTAGGCTTTTTAGGAAAGGCTTAAGGAGCAGTAGAAGATGGTTGACTGTTTCATTAGCAATGATCTTAGGGGGAGCATCCACACTTGGGAAAAGTCCTTAGGGGGAGCATCCACACTTGGGAAAAGTCCAGCGGTGTGACACCCCTCTGAATGCCCTCTACTTCCTGCATGTAATAGACAACCTCATTTTAAAATGGCATTAGAGACATTTATTATTTAATATAAGAAGTCCAGGCCAGGGCACGGGAGCTCATTCCTATAATCCCAGAACTTGGGAGGCCAAGGCAGATGGATTGCCTGAGCTCACAGGTTCAAGACCAGCCTGAGCCAGAGCGAAACTCTGTCTCATAAAAATAGCCAGGCGTTGTGATAGGCACCTGTAGTCCCAGCTACTCAGGAAGCTGAGGCAAGAAGATCTCTTAAGCGCAACAGTTTGAGGTTGCTGTGAGCTGTGACGCCATGGCACTCTACCAAGGGCAACAAAGTGAGATTCTGTCTCAAAAAAAAAAAAAAGTCAACAGCTAGGTGCACAAATTCAGCTGCTCACTGACATCATCAAAGATGTGGACTTTCTCTATCTTTGTGCTCTGCTGTCTTTATTCTGAGGCTTTGTCTTTTGACCACTCCCTTCATGGGGCGAGGTGACAGCCTCATTAGAGCATCACATCCAGACACAATGATGTCCAGAAGCCCCCAAATACTCCTTCTCCAAGCTCCTTGACCATAATTCTATCAAATGTGCATGCTAAACTAATTACTGGCAAAGGGAATGAAATTGCCATGATGTAGTGAAGGGCAGATTAACCAAATGGAAGTAGAATTCTATTACAAAAGAGAATATAGTATAGCATTAATGAAAGCATTGCTATATCTAGGCACTCCCGACATTGCGCCCCAAAACACACTCCAGATCTCTCCCACCTTTAGATCTTTGAGCACCTGCTGTGCTTGAATGTCAGTCTATTTTTAATGAGCCTGTTTTCTGATCTATCCAGGCATTGGAAATTCTCTTCCTGGATAGGTTTCCCTTGAACATCACTGCTTCGTTTAGCTTGCTGGAAACTCCTCCTTTGGCCAGAACTCTGTCCCCTCCCGTGTCTCATATTGCTGTCACACTCGCCATTGTCAGCCTCCTCTGTTAGCCAGACTATCTCCCCTCAACAAGGGTATGAGCTTCCAGGGGACAGACAGGGCGCCCATTTCAAGTCTCCATCCCCACAGTGTCTGGCTGTCTTCCCGGCACATTGTGGGTGCCTTGCACTGTTCAGCTGAAACCACCAGAGTTTTGTGTCAGGTAGCTGTGATCCAAGAACCCATCTAGCACATCCAAGTCCTACTACTCCAGGGTAATACCTATGCTCCTAGTTAAAAACAGCCTAAGGAAACATGAAATGCCTGCCAAGCTAGGTAGGAGACTGTTTGCTCCATGCATCTGCTAGTATGTCTGGAAGGAATCTGCATCCTTGAGATGTCAGTGTCCAGTAGAATGGTTCGCATAGGCCTCAGTGAGTGTCCCCTGAAGCATCTCCCCCGAAGCATCTCCCCCAGCCTCCAGCCCAAAAAGTATAAAAGGGATCACCCCATAGTGAATATCTCTGAAGCACGCAGAGCATGTAGGAAATGGGCCAGTCCCGTAGCTTCCGCTCCATCTTTACAATTAAATTCTTGTTCACTCCTGTTTGGTGAACATGCTCTGTCCCAGCCTTCAGGATTTCCAGCCCCTTAGCTCCAGAATGCCTCTCTCTTCTTGTACACACCATGTGAAGGCAGCTCTCCCACACCCCATCTTTACCCTTGCAGCTAAAGCCTGTCACTCCCCCATGGCTCTCCACGTGACAATAGGAGCCACCTGCCTGACCCCACTCATTCAAAACCACTCTGATTGTTAACGTTCTCCACATGGAAGAGTTAAAGAAAACCAGAGCCTGGCAGTGATCAGGGCAGTAAACACAGAGAAAAGAGACCTCAGAATCTTAGAATTTTTAAACCTTAGAACTGGACTCAATTCCAAATTCAGCAAGGACAAGTGAGGACTTCAGGCTGAGTCAGGGGAAGTTGATGGCTGGAAACATCAGGGAAGGACTGGATTTCAGTAAACCCAGGTGATAAGATTCCTACTGAAAGTAAGCCAGGGTGATCAGATACCAAGGTAAGGAATGAGGAATTTGGGTTTTTTGTTCATTTGTTTGTTTGTTCATTTGTTCATGGGTAGTGATCAATGGTGTAGGACAGCAGTCCCCAGGCTTTTTGGCACCAGGGACTGGTTTCATGTAAGACAATTTTTCCATTGCGTGGGGATTAGATTCTCCTAGGGAGCACACAACCTACATCCCTCACAAGTGCAGCCTACAGTAGAGTTCCCGCTCCTGTGAGAATGTAATGCCACTGCTGAGATGACAGGAGGTGGAGCACAGGAGGTGATAGCAGTGACGGGAGTAGCTGTAAACACAGATGACGTTTCACTTGCTGCCACTCACCTCCTGCCACGTGCCCGGTTCCCAACAGGCCAGTGACTGGGGGTTGGGGACCAGAGGCCTAGGAAAGGAAATAGGTTAGATATTGAAGGTGATCAGATATGAAGATTTTTTTAAATTTTAGTTTCAATTGACAAATAATAATTGTATATATTTACAGGATACAATGTAATGTTTTCATATATGTTCACGCTGTGAAATATTTATAGCAAGCTAATTAACATATCCATCACCTCACATATTTGTAATTTTTTATAATGAGATTATTCAAAATCTACTCTTTTAGCAACTGTGAAAATATGCAATAAATTATTACTAATTATACTCACCATTTGGGACAACAGATCAGTAAAACTTATTCCTTCTGTCTAATTGAAATTTTGCGTCCTTTGACCAACGTCTCCCCTTCCCAATGACCCCTCCACCCCAACCCCTGGGGAAGTAGAGAAGTGGCCTCCATTCTATTTCCCTGAGTTCACTTTTTCTAGGTCCTGCACATAGGCTGGATCATACAGTGTTTGTCTTTCTGTCCCTGGCTTATTTCACTTGGCATAATGTCTCCCAGGTTCATCCGTACTGTTATAAATGACAGGATTTCCTTCTTTTTAAAGGCAGAATAGTATTCCACCATGGTGTCGACTACATTTTCTTTATTCATTCTGGGCAATGCAGACTCAATACTGAGGCCCAAATGTCAAGGCTTAGTTGGGAGGAGGGTTCAGAGGAGTCAGATTAAAGTTTCATCAAGGAGGGAGAGTCTTTGCCATTAGGGAACACAACCTGATACTCTAAGTGTGGGGCGCAGCCAAAGCAGAAAAGCAGAGGACTTACTGGCTGGTTGTAAAAGTAACCCCAGTCGCATATTTCCTAGAAACTACCTAAATAGCCACTCATCTTGAGCTTTCCAGTTTGGACACAACAGGGACTTTCAGGTCAGACAGACATGGGTTCCAATCCCAGCTCAGCCACTGATTAGCCAGCGGTGTGACCTTGTGCAGGTCAAATCACCTCCCTGAGCTTCAGGTCCTTCATTTCTGAACTGGCCATCATGACATTGATCTCACAAGGTTGTTGGGAAGGTTTTACTAAAAGAGAATGCACATAGAGAACAAATTCACCTCAGTAAATGGGAGTCACACTCCAATTACCAGTAAAAGGGAGAGTCTCTGTGCTGTTTTTATGCGCCCTGCTCCTCTGTCCTGCAGCAGCAGCACAAGTGGGAAGGACAGGAAGCACCGGATGGCAGAGGCGGAATTGCTCTCAGATGCCTCCTGAGCTCAGGGGGTCTCCAACCAGCTCAGTCATGTGGAGGAGCTTCCAAACAACGTCATCTCCCAGACCCAGCCACAGGCCAATTAAATCAGGATCTCCTGGGAAGAATGCAGACCTCTGTGTTTTCTGAGATACAGGCCTGAGCTCTCTGCGTGTTGTTTGAGTTGGCAGTGCATAGGAAGTGTTCACTCCCAGTCCCCCGCTGGTCCTTTCTCAGCCAGGCCTGGGGTGGGGCACACCCCAAACGGTAACCTCAGGAAGCTCATGGTCTGGTTAGAAATCCAGGACCAATTCCTAAAAATACAGCCAGGGGACCCAGGCATGACGCTATTCAGCAAACGTTTGTGGTATGAGATCTGGCTTTGTTATAGCCCACGGAGAGGCACTGGAGACACGCGGTTCCCACAGCTCCAGGCCTGCAGGAAAAGGGAAGAGCAAAACACCAGGATAAAGTGAAATGAGGCCCTTTAGGTTTGGGGCACCTCCAAATATAAATGCTGACAGAGACCCCAGAGCTCCTGGGATCCAGCCTGCTGGTTTGAGGGTGAGGAAACCTGACTCCCAGGGGAGGTCACTGACATGCCTCTTACACATAACACGGTAGACACGGTGGGCTGTAGCTATCCTGCATCCTGCATCAGTGCCCTTTCACTGAAACCTGCTCCCAGGAGCAGGGAGAAGAGCAGCTGTCATCATGACGGGGTGAGTGTAGGACTGGGATGAGGGGAGGGCAGGGCGAGGGTGTGGGGGCAGAACTCCCCTGGCCCTGGTCCCCCAGGAGCCTCAATCCGCACACTAGCCCTGGGTTCTTCCCTCCCTCTGCTCCAGTGCAATGCTCCCCTTGCTGAAGAGTTCACAACTCTGATGAGCCCTGATGTCTGGAAGGCACCTCAACCTGGAAGGCACCTTCTAAACTATCTTTTCAGGTCTGGGCCCCTCTGGGGGAAAGCGCAGGATGAGGGCAGCCAGTCTGTGCACAGAGAGGTCACTAGCTAACTAGGCAGGTGCCTGGCACCTCCCTTCCCCTCTGGAGCAGACTTCTAGCATCCTCCAGAGAGGTCTTGGGGGTGGCATAGAAAGCTCATTTGTTAGCTGTGGTGGCAGCAACCACAGGCTGGGGCCAAGAGAGGAGGCAAAGCTGGCACTGGGTGGCCACAGATCGGCTTCACTCCCTTATGTCTGAGCCCACAGCTCTCCAGCTGCTCCCCGAGCCCCTTCCTGCCACTCACAGGAGAACTCGCGTCCTGGGTCTGTCATGGGCTGGTGCCAGAGACACAGAGAGGTTATTCAAGAGAGGTCCTCAAGGTGGGATACTTTGCCCTCATGTGATCATGAACACGTTGGACAAAGAGATTTAAGAATATATATAAAAGACCAACAACATGGCAGGCTCTATACTACGAATACATACACACACACACACACATCTATAAACTCACAGTGCTAAGACAGCCCCCCAGACTCCCACCCCCTCGTGGACAGGCTGTGAAGTGTCTCCTCCCCTTGCACATGGGCAGGACCTGAAAACATGGGGTGTCACTCCTTCAACTGGGTTATGTCATATAAGGTGCTGTCCCTTGCCGGCTGGCTGTGGAGAAGTAAGCCACGTTGTGAGATGCACACCTGGCTGGGACCTGAGGGTGGCCTTTGGGAGCAAGAGCAGCTCCAGCTGATAGCCAGCAAGAAAACAGGAGCCTCAGTCCCACAGATGCAAGGAGCTGAGTTCTGCGCTGTCATGAATGAGCTTAGAGGAGGACCCTGCACTCCAGACGAGCATGGAGCCCCGGCCAGCACCTTGATGTTGGCTTTGTGAGACCCTGAGCAGAGGGCCAGTTCTGCTGTGCTCACACCTCTAGCCCACAGAAACTGTGAACTAATAGAGGACCATTGAGCCACTGAGTTGTGGTAATTTGTCATGTAGCAATAGAAAACTGACACAGGGTGATATTCAAAATATTTAAGAATGACCAAGGCATAGACAAGAGCCCATCAGAGTGCACACAGGGAACAGCAACAGGCACCCAGATGGACAGAGCAGCGGTCTTGGAGGAAGCAGAAGGACAGTCAGTCTTTATACTAAAATAATAGAAAAAATATTAACTCATAGTTTTCTACTAAGGACTAAGACCAATCTCTCTTCCTGCCTGCTTTCTGAAAGCTGTAGTGAAAGCAAATTTATCCCAACCTATGTGTGAATTAGCAGCAAGGTTTGATTTTACTATTTCAACAATATTGGACCAGCTGAAACAAATTGGCAAGGGAAAGAAGCTGGATAGATGAGTTTCGCATGAATTAAATGAGAAATCATCTGAAAGCTTGCCTTTCTTTGCTGTTAGGACATAAAGGTAAACCATTCCTACCCTGTACTGTTAAGTGTAATGAAAAATAGATTCTTTGTGCCTCAATTTATAAGAGAAACTCTAACAGACATGGACAACTTGATTTCCTCCAGCTCCATAATAGTCAGAGATTTCAACACTCCTTTGGCAGTGTTGGATAGATTCTCCAGTAAGAAGCTGAGCAAAGAAATTTTAGATTTAAACCCAACCATCCAACATTTGGATTTAGCAGACATCTACAAAACATTTCATCCCAATAAAACTGAATACACATACTTCTCATCAGCCCACAGAACATGCTCCAAAATCAAGCACATCTTAAGTCGCAAGTCTAACCTCAGTAAATTTAAAGGAATAGAAATTATTCCTTGCATCTTCTCAGACCACCATGGTACAAAAGTTGAGCTCAGTAATAACAAGAATCTGCATACTCATACAAAAACATGGAAGTTAAATAACCTTATGCTGAATGATAGCTGGGTCAGAGATGAGATTAAGAAGGAAATTGCCAAATTTTTGGAACCAAACGACAATGAAGACACGAATATCAGAACCTCTGGGATACCGCAAAGGCAGTTCTAAGAGGGAAATTTATAGCACTGCGAGCCTTCCTCAAGAGAATGGAAAGAGAGGTAGTTAAAAACTTAATGGGACATCTCAAGCAACTGGAAAAGGAAGAACACTCCAACCCCAAACCCTAGAAGAAAAGAAATAACCAAAATCAGAGCAGAATTAAATGAAATTGAAAACAAAAGAATTATACAACAGATCAATAAATCAAAAAGTTGGTTTTTGAAAAGGTCAATAAAATATATAAACCTTTGGCTAACCTAACCAGGAAAAAAAGAATAAAATCTCTAATCTCATCAATCAGAAACGACAAAGACGAAATAACAACAGACTCCTCAGAAATTCAAAAAATATTTAATATTACAAGAAACTTCATTCTCAGAAATATGAAAATCTGAAAGAAATTGACCAATACTTGGAAGCACGTTACCTTCCAAGACTTAGACAGAATCAAGTGGAAATGTTGAACAGGCCCATATCAAGTTCTGAAATAGCATCAACCATACAAAACCTCTCTAAAAAGAAAGCCTGGGACCAGATCGCTTCATGTCAGAATTCTACCAAACCTT
>CAUYPK010121554.1:0-25236 GCA_963574355.1 Loris lydekkerianus | reverse complement strand
TCTACCTCTGCGATTCTTTCTTCAGTATGCCTACGTTAAAAAAACAGAAAGAGAGCATATCAACAATCTCACAAGCCATCTGATGGAATTGGAAATAGAAGAACAATCTAAGCCTAAGCCCAGTAGAAGAAAAGAAATATCCAAAATTAAATCAGAGATTAATGAAATTGAAAACAAAAGAATCATTCAAAAAATTAATGAAACTAGGAGTTGTTTTTTTTTGTTTTTTTTTTTTTAATAAGTAAAATAGATACACCTTTGGTCAGACTAACTAGAAATAAAAATGTAAAATCTCTAGTAACCTCAATCAGAAATGATAAAAAGGAAATAACAACTGATGCCACAGAGATACAAGAGATTATCTCTGGATACTACCAGAAACTTTATGCCCAGCAATTTGACAATGTGAAGGAAATGGATCAATATTTAGACTCACACTCTCTCCCTAGACTTATCCCAGATGAAATAGATCTCCTGAACAGAACAATTTCAAACACTGAGATTAAAGAAACCATAAAAAAATCTTCCAACCAAAAAATACCCTGGTCCAGATGGCTTCACACCAGAATTCCATCAAAGAAGAGCTTATTCTTATACTGCAGAACTTATTCCAAAAAACTGAGGAGGAAGGAATCTTCCCCAACACGTTCTATAAAGCAAACATCACCCTGATATCAAAACCAGGAAAAGACCCAACGAAAAAGGAGAACTTCAGACCAATTTCACTAATGAATTAGATGCAGAAATTTTCAACAAAATCTTAGCCAATAAATTATAGCTTATCATCAAAAAAGCTATACATCATGATCAAGTAGGTTTCATCCCAGGGATGCAAAGCTTGTTTAATATACACAAGTCTATAAGCATTATTCACCATATCAACAGAAACAAAGCTAAAGACTATATGATTCTCTCAATAGATGCAGAAAAAGCATTCAATAAAATCCAGCATCCTTTTCTAATTAGAACACTGAGGAGTATGGACATAGGTGGCACATTTCTGAAACTGATTGAAGCTATTTATGACAAACCCACAGCTAATATTTTACTGAATGGAGTAAAACTGAAAGCTTTTCCTCTTAGAACTGGAACCAGACAAGGTTATCCTCTGTCACCTTTACTATTCAACATAGTGCTGGAAGTTCTAGCCAATACAATTAGACAAGACAAGAAAATAAAGGGCATTTGAATGGGAGCAGAGGAGAGCAAGCTCTTCCTTTTTGCTGATGATATGATCTTATACTTAGAGAACCCTAAAGACTCAACCACAAGACTCTTAGAAGTCATCAAAAATACAATAATATCTCAGGATATGAAATCAATGTCCACAAGTCAGTTGCCTTTGTATACGCCAAGAATAGCCAAGATGAGAGGTTAATTAAGGACTCAACTCCCTTCACCAGAGCCCCAAAGAAAATGAAATACTTAGGAATATACCTAACAAAAGAGGTGGAGGACCTCTATAAAGAAAATTATGAAACCCTAAGAAAGGAAATAGCAGAGAACATTAAAAAATGGAAAAACATAAACCATGCTCATGGCTGGGAAGAATCAACATTGTTAAAATGTTTATACTTCTCAGAGCAATATACCAATTCAATGCCATCCCTATTAAAATACCAATATTCTACTTTCAAGTCTTGGAAAAAATGATTTTGCATTTTTCATGGAAACAGAAAAAAAAACCCGTATAGATAAGGCAGTTCTTAGTAATAAAAACAAAGTCAGGGGTATCACTATACCAGATTTTAGGGTGTATTACAAGGCCATAGTGGTCAAGACAGCACGGTACTGGCACAAAAATAAAGACATAGACATTTGGAATCGATTAGAAAACTAGGAAATGAAACCAACACATTATAGCCACCTTATCTTCGATAAACCAAACAAGAGCGTCCACTGGGGGAAAGACTCCCTATTCAATAAATGGTGCTGGGAGAATTGGTTATCCATATATAAAACACTGAAACTGGACCCATACTTTTCTCCACTCACAAAAATTGATTCAAGATGGATAAAGGACTTAAATTTAAGGCATGAAACAATAAAAATGCTCAAAGAAAGAATAGGAAAAACACTGGAAGATATCAGCCTAGGGAAAGACTTTATGAGGAAGACTGCCATGGCAATAGCAACAACAGCAATAATAAACAAATGGGATTTAATTAAATTGAAAAGCTTCTGTACAGCCAAGGAGACAATGACCGAAGCAAGTAGACAACCTACCCAATGGGAAAGAATATTTGCATATTTTGAATTGGACAAACACTTAATAACCAGGATCTATACAGGACTTCAATTAATCCACAAGAAAAAAACTCCAACAATCCCATACATCAACATTGTAATTGTTATTAAATCTTAAGCCTTTTTAATATTGTGAAGGCAAAAAAATGGAAACCTATAAACACATGTATATGTAAAAAAATAATTAATAAATAACATTAAAAAAAATAAAATGTTGTAGTGAAAAATATTTTGAAACGCAATGTGCTTCCAGAAAGTGCACATATCATTAACACATAGTGCATACTTCGGTGATATTTTACTAAGTGAATACAACTGTGTTACTATTGTTCATCTCAAAATACATGTTACTACCACAAATATCTTTCTGTTATTCCCTCTGAGTTGTTATTACCCAAAGACAATTCCTCTTATGAAATTCCATTTTCTTCATAAATCCGATCTGCTTATTTTGAACCTTACATAAAAGGAATCATACATTATGTTACTTATCTATATCTAGCCTCTTGCATTAAATAGGTTTGTGATATTCGCCCAGGTAGATGCATGTAGTACTAGTATGTTTGCTTGTTACTGATTTGTGACATTCAATTTTATAAATATAATACCATTTATTAACTGTTTTATCTTGATGGATATTTGTTTGGGTTTTTACCATTTTGGTGACTATTATTAATATTGTTGTTGTCTATCTTATGCATGCATTTTGATGAATTTCTGCTAATATTTTGTTAGGTGTATACTAGGAGTACAACTGTCCTGTCATAGGCATATATGGAGGTTAAATATAGGTGTGTGTATAGGTTAAACATATATAAAATATATGTACACAGACACAATTATTTGTGTACTTGTGTTGTATGAATGTGTGTGTGTAGTTTCAGTAGATGTTGCCAAAATGTTTTCCAAGGTTAATGAACTAAATAACAGTTCCACCAGTGGTGTATGAAATATCAGAAAGTCTATATCTATGCATAAATTTTGTATTTCTATTTCCATTCTAAGGTGTATATAGAATTACAGTGTGTATTTAAATCGTATTTTTCACATGACTAATAAGATTAAGCACATGGTCATATGTGAGGCAATTTGGATATATTTTCTGGTTAGTCCATTTACCCATTATCTATGGTTTTGTACTGTATTTTGTAGGCATTCTATATATAATCTGGAGTTAAGTACTTTTTTGGTTATAATCAGTACGCATAGTTTTTTTCATTCTGTTTTTTGCCAGTAATAAATCCCATTTGAGAAGTGTTTTCCCAGTTCAAGATAAGTCATTATTATCTTTCAGGAATACTTTATATTTTATCTTTCATATTTATTACATAATATCATGAATAAAATTTTTGTGTATGATGTGGAATAGTTTTATATCATTTAATCTTTTAAATAAGTGATCCCTATGATTCTTGTTTTATGCAATTTTTAATGAAGTTAGCAATCAAACTTACTTTTTTCCTTTTTAGATATTATGTATTTTATCTCTGATTCTTCAAGACTTTCAATTAGCCTTTGATTTACACTAGTTTTTCCACAGTTTTGCTTAGATGTGTGTTGTGGAGGAGGGGAAGTGGTTTTGGTTTTCGAGTGAGCATCTTGAATCCATGACTTGATTTATTTTTTTCAAACAGATGCTCATTCACTATCTCTTCCGGTATTTTTTTTTGTCTTATTTCTCTGGCGGCGGGGGTTTGGGGTTGGGGTTGGTTTTGTTTGGTTTTTTGTTTTCTATTGAGAATATTTAATACATTAATTGATTTATTTTTTTCAAAAATATGATAATTCACTATCTCTTCCGGTTTTTTTTTTTGTCTTATTTATCTCCCCCCCCCCTTTTTTTTTTGAGCTTGCAATTACATGTACTAGGGCATTTTTTAATAATATTTTTTATTATCCTTACTCCTATGCTTCATTTTTATATTTTAAGTTGATCTGTCTTCCAGTTTTTCAATACCGTTTTCTGCTGTATGTAGTCACTGTAAAGCCATCTCTTGAATGTCTTAACTTCAACAGCTATACTTTTCTGATATATGTCCATTTGATTCTTTGCAGATTTCATCTCTGTGTTGAAATACTTCAAGTTTTCATATAGTTTTTAAATATATATGTGAGTTATTTTGTGCCTTTTAAATTATTTATTTGTACACTTTTATTTGCCCTTTGTGCCCCATGGGATTAATATTGAATGCCGAATATTGTGTTGACAACTTGCAGAGAATTTGATAATACTGCCTTAATTTAAATGTCTTCATGCTCACAGTTGTAGTCAAGCCTCCTTTCATCCAATATGGGATAAACACAGTTTGAAGCTGTGTTCAAGATTTGCAAGCATCTCAACTTAAAGCCTGAAGTAAATTTCTGGGTACTAACATAAAGATTATAATAATCATCAGGTACCCAAAGTACCACCATGACCAGCCCATCAGAGTGGTGTGTACTTAGGGAGCTGAGTTGAAAGAGTCATAGATTAAGTTTATCATATAGTGGACCAAATGCATCCACAAAATTGTGATTCTTTCTTCAGTTTTTGACTACTTAATAAACAATTTTGGTGCAAACACCATGGAATAAGAGTTTTTAAAATATAGAAACAGATCTTTCATGTTGTTGTAATGGGGAGAAACAAACATATCTGGAGAAAGGAGTCAATCTCAAAAACAGACTTCACTGCTTTTTAAGACTTTGCCAAAATTTAAAGATATATACTGCAAGAGCCTAAGGAGCCACTAAAAATGTCTGAGGTCAGATAATATCTCCTGCAATAGTCCTTCAGAGCTAAGGAGAAATAAATGATCTATCATGCTCTCAAGCAAATGACAAAGAGTCATGCCTGAAGAAGCGGGGAATCAGAAGTAGGCTCTCTTACTGTCTTCTGGTCCATCCCTGATTCTGCTCAGTAAGGACTGTTTTGTTTTAATCATCTTTCTACTTCTCTGACAATTTTACATTTCAATGTTTGTGGTATTACTTGTAGATTACTATAACAAGGGAACTGAACAATCTGCGGTTACACCCAATGTTATGAGTGAGTCTCCAAAACATAATTTGAGGCAAAGAACTCAGAGACAAAAGATCATGTATCGGATGTTGTCACTTACATAGAGTACCAAAACTGACAAAAGTATTTTGTGCTAGTACTCAGCATCAACTTACTTTGAAGGGGATAGAGACTGAAAGTCTGTGTAGGGAACATGTGTAATGTTCTCTTTCTTGACGTGGGTGCTTTGATTTAGTGTGTGAATAATCACTAGGCTGTTCACTTCTGATGTGTGCTTGTTCCCTTACACATGCATATAAATTGCCCTAAACACCAATTTCAAGGAAGATTGACTAAATAGATCATAATATATTTAAACAACAAATACTATACCCTAATGGAAATGAAAGATTTATAACTCCATATAATATAGATGAACTGCACAAATTTGATATTAAGCCAATGAAATAAGTACAAAAAAAGTGCATACTATATTATTCCTTTTATATATTTATAGACATCATCTTTTGTCCTTTAAAATGATATCAATAGGAAAAACTAATCATGTTAGAATGAAGATAGTGGTTGCTTTAGGGTTGATAGAGACTAGAAAGGAGAATAAAGGGTGTTTCTTAGGTAAGCATACTGTTCTCTTACTTGGCAGCTGGTTGCATGGTATGTTTGTTCTTAAAAATTCACCACGATTTATTCTTAAAAGCATTCTAATTATCCATATTCTAATATAAAGAAAACATAGGCATCTCTGGAAATATTACAGAGTTTGGTGCCAACTTTAAATAGTTGAAAGATACACACATGGTTATTCTTTTTGGTCAGTAGAGAAGATAAATAACTTTTTGAAGAATGACAGAGTGCTGTCATAAACATAATTAGGTCCTGAATTCACTTGTTGCTGTTTCTCTAGATATTGTTTCTTTAGCTGGAATAAATCAGCTAAGGCTCTAGTTCCTGATATGCAGTTATTGATCTGGCACAAGTTATTTTCTCTATATTGGTTAGCAAAGTCCACCAGAAGCACTTTACTTTCATCTAGCAATGCGGTAGCATGCCTCCGTTGTCTTATCTCTGATTCTTTGTTTTAATCCACTTTAATAGTGCACATGAACCTTAATCAACTTGACCTTCCACATATATTACAGAAACTGATGTTGCAGTCCCCAAGACAACCCCCAGATTCAATAATTCAGTAGAACAACACACAAGATTTGACACATAGTTGTATTCATAGATGTGTGTGTGTGTGTGTGTGTGTGTGTGTGTTTTAACAGCAAAAGGATACACAAAAAAATCAGCAAAGAGCAAAGGCACATGGAATGAAGTCCAGAGGAAAGAAGGTATAAGCTTCTAAGAATCTTCTCCCAGTAAAGATACACAGGACGCACTTAACTTCTTCCAACAATTGGAAGAACACATGCAAAATATTGTCTATGAGAGAAGCTCAACAGAGTCTCAGTGACTAGAGATTTTAATTGAGGGATTGTCACCTGGGCACCATGTTGGCAGGAACCAAATTTTCAGAATTTCAGTACGAAATTAGAGTTTAATATAAACCACATTGTTTGCCACAAACAGTTTAGGCACAGTGAGCCCCTGTTATTACGGGTTTGGGGAAGTCTTGCCCAAATCCAAGTTCCCAGACCCTAGGCAAGGGCTTACTCTGCAAGCAGGTCTTTCAGAGGATCTCAGTCTCAGGCCTGATTACCTCTTTTCTACACAGGGACAATGCATGGGCAGGTCCACAACAAGTTCTACTTCCTACTCAGGAATGAATATTTGATTCAGCTTATTAAGTAAGAAGCATGACCAGCTGCATTGATGGATGAAGGCTTGAGAACATCCTGAACATGTGGTAGAGAACAGAACATATAAATATCAATTATGGCTTTATTACTTCACTTTCAATTTCAGAAAGAAGGAAAGTAGTAGTGAATGTTCTCTTCCTGCCATTTTAATAAAATTATGGTTGATTTAATCTATAGACTAACTTTAAATTATATTTTTGTAAATGTTGATTTTTAACTAAATTGGAAGAATTAAGCATCACAGAGGATGGGACTGCAGATTTCCTTTGTGAAGAGTGAGACACTTTTATTTTACAAAAGCTAAATACATTATGTCAGGAAAAGCACATTGTTGTAGATATTTGTCATTTGCAGGGATAATACAACAGTCCTCCTTTACTTGCCGAAGCTATAATGGATAATGGGGATGGAAACCATCAATAATTCCAATTTTTTGGTTTATATGGGGCAGAAGCAGGGGCTGAAACCATGGTATCAAATATGTATAGCACATACAGTGCCTTCTGTATACTATGTTTTTTTCTTATATGTATATACCTATGGTAAAATTTAAGTATAAATTAGGTATTATAAGATATTAATAGCATTAACTAATTATCAAATATAGAATAATTATAACAATGATAAGAATAATCAAAGTTATGTGAATGTTGTTTCTCTCTAAAAATATTTTTGACTTCACTGCAAACAAATGAAACTGCAGAATGCAAACGATGGAGAAGAAATTAATGTGTGGTTAGAATATAGTTGCTGAATAGCCAGACTAGGGAACTGTGCTTTTTTTTTTTTTCTTCTTGGCAATTCCATTCTTTTGTGGTCTTCCCTTCTTGTGGTGGGCTGAAAATGTGATAAAGGAAAAATATTTCAGACAAAGGAAAACATAAATTGCTAGGATCTTGAAGCAGGAGATTATCTGGGATATCCAAGAATCAGCAAAGATGTCCTGTGGGTGAAGCTGAACGATTGGGAGGGGTAGTAATGGGTGAGGAAGTCAAAGGCAATGGCACCTAGCAACGTAAAGGTCCTAGTGACGCTGCATAGGGATTGCACCTGGGTCTCTTCCCACTAAGCCTCAAGCCTGGGCCTGCCCTATGCAACAATCATCTGTTAAAAAGAAAGTAGACTTGTGTTCTTCACAGGATGTGAAGAAAAGAACTAGGTTAGTTTTCTTCACACAATGTGACAACCATCTGGAGTGGGGTTTGTCAACTCCCAGTTAGAAGTGACGTAAACTGGTTTATGCCTGGATGGAATCCAAATGTGACCTCTTATAGGTTCTGCACTCATTTTAATGCTAAAAGTCATGCCCAAGAGTGGAGATTTAAAATGCTACTGATACATGGAACGTATGAAGAAGCACGAGTGCCACATGTACAGCTGACAAAAGAACCCCATCTCTACATGTGATGACTTTAAAGCTGACTCAGGCTTCCCAATTTTCAACCCCATAAAAGTCCATTTGCCTTTTGATCAGGAAGCCTATCTGGTCACTTTCAGCCCAATGTCCCTTTTGTTTGAGTAAAAGCCCCAAACAAAGCCTTGCCTACTTCGTGTTTTCTGGTCATGTGATAATTTCTATTGACTCAGGAACTGAGGACTCAGAGTCAAGTATTACTGGTAAAGATTTTGGCTTTTAATATGAATGACAAATGCATGTATCAGAGAATTTTGAACAAGACATAAGCTGACATATATTAATGCTAGCTTGCATTTGTCATTCTGGTGTGGACACAAGTACTTTATAGTTTATTTCTGTAATCCAGATGAGAGCTAATAATGACCTAGACAAGTGTGGTAGTTGTGGGTATGGTGAGAAGTGATGAAGTCCTGTACACATTCTAAATAAGCAGTCAGTAGGATTAACTGCTGAACTGGATATGCTGTCTGGAAGAAAAGAAATGACTTTACTTTTTGGCTTGAAAAAGGGTAGAGTTGCTATTAGTTTGCATGGCATGGTTTTCAGCGGGAGCAATTTGATTTTAGACATGCTAAATTTGAGATAGAAATTCTAAGTAGGAACATTAATATACAAGTCTAATGTTCAGGACAAGGGTCTGTATTAAAGAGGCACATTAAAATTGTGTAGTCATTAAAGACATGAAACCAGGTGAGATTAACTGGAGAATGAGCATTGAGAGGCATCAGTAAAAGCCAAGGACTAAGCTCTAAGCATTTCAACTTTAGGAAGTTGAGAAGATAAGAGGAAGCAGAAAAGAGACTGAGAAGCAGAGGCTGGTGAAATAAGTGAAAAGCAAGGCAAGTGGGACCTCCTGGAATCCAATCAAGGGGAATGTTTAAAGAAGAGTCAGGGTTGCTGATAATCAAATAACATGGGAATTGACTATTAGCTTTTGCAATGTGAAGCATCTTGATAAGAACGGTTTCTGTGAAATGGCTAAAACATCATAGATATCTCTTTTTCATATATGTTGTATACTTTCTAAATGCATTAGTGTCTTTGTCTTTTTTGTTCATCATTAAAAATGTAATCTTAATCTTTTCTTTCAAGTTACTGTTTTTCGTTTTTTTTTAACCATATCTCATTTATTATTTATTAAGAGTCTAAGGTTCATTTTAAATTTGCTTTAATCTTTTATTCTTATTTCTTATTCTTTAGGTTCTTTTTCATTCCTAGAGGATGCAAGCAATTTGCCTACATTTTTCGTCTGTTTCCTAAAGGTATATGTTTTTTTCTAGACCAGGTTCCACCTTCCCTTTTTCATTCCTTCCTTGCTATCATTTGGCCTCCCTTTCTTTTTTCAGTACTTTTAAAGAGTTCTTCATTTTACTTAACTTGTTCATGAATATCTCTAATCAGGATGTTTATTTACATGAATATAGAACAGTTAGATAGTGCTTGAAATCCGTTCCCTCTTTCCCTGTGTTGTCTGGGCTTAGTGTTTATCCTTATCAATCCAAGCTGAAGGTTAAATGTAATTATTTTCAGCCTGCATTTCTTTCTTTCTTTCTTTCTTTCTTTTTTTTTTTTTTTTTTTACAGGCTATCAGAAAAAAATAGCTCACGGATTCCAGTTTATGCTCTGATTAGAGACTGTGTCAAACACTGGCGAGGAACACGAATCACTACCACTGTGGAAGAGCGTCAGGCCACCAGCACCACTTCAGTGCAGCTTCTTCAAAGTAAAATAATAATATTAAATTGGATTATACCCAAAGACCTTCCCAGGGAATAATTTCTATGTTTTTAATTACTTTAACGTATTTCTCAGTCCTTCAGAATATTGTTTTTCCAAGTCCACGTGTATTTTATTTCATTTTCAGTATATTATATCTCAAAAAACAAACAAACAAAAAAAACAGCAGTACATTTCAATCTGGTTAAAACTCCACTCTATAGAGATGCTAATATAGTAAGAATCAGAGGAAATGACTAGCTTTTACATAT
This sequence comes from Loris lydekkerianus, assembly GCA_963574355.1. Lineage (NCBI taxonomy): Eukaryota > Metazoa > Chordata > Mammalia > Primates > Lorisidae > Loris > Loris lydekkerianus. The sequence continues at coordinate 14,781 of CAUYPK010121554.1, read as the reverse complement.
AAGGCATCACCATTATTCAGACTCTTTTTTTTTTTTTCATCAACAGAACATTTAAAAACAAATATCACCAAACATTTTAACTTATAGAGCACAACATTTTTAGTCCAATTACAAAATTTATGATTAAATGTGAAATAATTTGAGTGGGTTTTTTTCTTTTACTTTCAAAAATAATAATTAAAGAAAATAGATTATTCACTTGATTGATGCTAAGTACAACTGTATTACTTAAGCATCATATTAACCTTCCCTAAAATACCTTAAAACTGCCCCTAATTTTGCTCTAATTTTCAGTGCACTCTGAATGGCTTAAATGTAATTTTCTCATTGAAAATACAGTACACTTTCCTCTCAACATACAAGTGCAGCTCCATGCAAGAGTGAAACTGTCTTCTTAAAACTTTGGAGTTTTGATTGTAATTGGAATGAAATAGCCAAAGTGGATATTGCTTGAGTTTGTGTGTGACTTTGGAGAACTGTTTTAGAATGAATGATATTTTCATTTTTCTGCTTCTTAACAGCAGCTGTCTCCTGGGATATAAATGCCATCTGAACCAATGACTTATTTCCGATCAGATAGCAAATGTAGGCTGAAGTCTTGCAGTTAGGTTAATAAAAACTCAAACATTTTCACACAGATTAACAGCTCAAGGAATTTACTGCAGCATGAGAATAGAGTATTATATTTTCATTTTTTTAAATGTAATAAACAGATCCCAGAGGACTGCCATCAAACAAGTTCTTGGATGCATTCACAAGTCCTATGATAAACACTATTAATAAAGCTAGCCTAGTGGGGAAAATTCAATAATCACAGTTATACTGATAAAGTTAATTTTGTAATGGTCATGTCAATCACTAAACATTGCATACCTCAGCACTCTTTAGAGCAGCCACGTATATTTGAATGCACCAAATATTTTGTTGTGTGTGTATATTTAGCAGCAGCTATACATAGATTTGGTGCAGAAACTTGTTCTTATGCCATATATACCTAATGAAAATATTTACAAATATTTTAATAGTAGTACTTAAAAAAGTGAACTCTGAGGTGGAAGTCAAAGCTGATTTCTGAATTATACCTTCACTGACTAGTCTTGGGTAAGTCACTTGGCTTTTCTCAGTCTCCATATTCTCATTGTAAAATAAACATGATAATACTATCCACCCTACAGATATCTTCAGGATTGTTCATGAGGGCCCCATGGTAGCACTTCCATAATATTTAATGAAGAAGGTTCTGTTAATTGATGGAGGTAACACTATTGAACAAAGTGATGAAACTGTTTCCATTGCTAACAAACTACCCAAAACTAAGTGACTTAACAACAATATCCAATTGTTTCTCACATATGATCTAAGAAGGGTCTGTAGGGCTTGCCTCCAAACCATGGGTTAGGTTCAGATCTGTTTCACATGTTTCTTATTCTCCTTGGACAAATGATTAACCAAAACATGTTCCTCTTAAGAAAAAGTGCAAGCACACAAGAAGGCAAGGCCAATTGCCTTCAATCCAGACATAAATGCTAAAATTCCTTTGCCAAAGCAAGCCAAGACCCTGAGCAAGTTCACCTGAGAGTTTCAGAGGGAAGCCTAGTCCCCTTTCTGCTCCCCCTCTAACACTTCTACTTACCTCCAAGTTTTTACTTGAGTCAGAGTCTCTCAGGTTCGGTGGGATCAAATAAAAATTCTAACTTAGGAGAAAAACATACCCATGAACAAAAACCTGGATTCTGTATGTGAGAATAGAATCTGAGGGTGTTAGACCAGGGAGGAACATAATTTATCAGGCCAAGGTTATTGATCTGAATCTAGTTCCAGAAGGTTTCTGGATTGAGTATATGAGCTCAAGAAGGTGGGAGCCATTATAATTTGTTTTGGTTAATTAGAATGAAAAAAATGGACTGTCTATGGCCTACATTAAATGATATTAAGGTACCATAAATTCTTTGGAATAATGGAGAGAATGGATTCACCAGGTTAAAACAGTTCCCTCCATCCCCCTGCACCTTATCTCCAATCTTCTCTCACAGTGGAAGTTCTGATTCTCTTTTATTTTCGTGTTAACCATTTTCTATATTCTATATAGGGCCCTCCTTTGACAATCTTCATTTTAAAATGAAAAAAATGTTCATTGGAAGAGAAGTGCAGACTAGAACACAGATGCCTAGTGTGTTGTTACACAAGAGGTTGTAACAACCTCTTGTAACAACAGGCATATGTTTCCTGTACAGGAAAAATCTAAATGGTTATAATGCCATGAATCTTATAGTCTTCATAAGGACCTCAGAGTAGCTTCCTTTTCCCAGACAATCCTACATCTGTGTGTGTGACTGAGTGTAAGAGAGAGAGTTTGTGTGACTGGATATAAAGTGAGACTACCATCTATTCCTAACTATTATAAATCACAAGAATAATTGTGCATTTGATTGGCTATATATCAGATTAGCTTTATTTTATATATATATATATATATGTATATATATGCATTTCAAAACCTAACACATCATTCATTCTTTAAACTTTACCAGATGAAATAATCATCTGCTGATAATTTTTAAAAACTGAAAGGATTGTTGCTTTAGTGTAAACCAAAGGTTCTCAGGATTCTTTTATATTTCCAAAAGTTTTTGAAGACTCAAAGAGCTTTTATTTTTACAGGTTTACCTATTTGTCTTTACCTATAAAAAACACAAACTCAAAACAACAAATCTGGAAGGATCACACTATGAGATTTCAACCAACTATATACTACAAAGCAGTAGTAATTAAAATAGTATGGTACTGCTGTTTTATAAAAATAGACACATGCACCAATAGAATAGAATAGAATAGAGAACCCAGAAATAAACCCATGTATATACAGTCAATAGATTTTCAACAAAGTCATCAATGGGAAAAAGCCTGTCTCATTAATACATGATGTGGGAAAACTGGATAGCCACAGGAAAAAGAATAAAGTTGGACCCTATCTTACATCATATATAAAACTAACTGAAAATAGATAAAACACTTAAACTATAAAAGACCTGAAACTATAAAACTAGAAAATATAGGGGGAAAAAAAGAAAGTGGTCTCATTTTTTAAATTTGGCACCAAAAGTACAGGCAACCAAAGCAAAAATAAAAATAGAAGTCTACATCAAACTAAAAAGCTTTTTCACAGCAAAGGAAACAATTAACATATTTAAGATACACTATGAATTCAGAAAAAATATTTTCAAACCACATATCTGATAAGAATTTCATATGCAAAATATATAAGGGACTAATAACTGAAGAGCAAATAAATTACCCAATTAAAAACCGGTCAAGGAACCTGAGTAGACATTTCTCAAAAGAATACATGCAACTTTCCAACAGATAAGAATGTACCAAATCATGAATTATTAGGGAAATTCCAATTAAAACCACAATGAACTATCACCTCACACCTGTCAGAATGGCTATTATAAAAAGTCAAAAGATAAGTTTTGGCCAGGACATGGAGAAAAGGAAACCCTTGCACTCTATTGGTGGGAATATGTATTAACACAGCCATGATGGAAAACTGGGAATTCCTCAAAGAACTAGAAATAAAATTATTATATGATTCAGCAAGCTGACTTCTGGGTATTTACCTAAAAGATTTGAAATCAGTACGTCAAAGAGATTTGTTCATTCCTATATTCATTGAGGCACTATTCATAATAGTCAAGTTATGGGATCACCTAAATTTCCATCAACCGATGAATGGATAAAGAAACAGTATATGTATATGCAAAGAAATACTACTCAGTCCTAAAGAGAGAAAAGAAATTCTGTCATTTGGAATGACATGGATGAATCTGGAGGACATTATGCTAAGTGAAGCAAGCCAGGCAGAGAAAAACAAAAATATCACATGTTCTTACTTGTATGTGGAATCTAAAATAATTAAACAACCCCAAGTTTCATGTGGAACCATAGAAGAGCCTGAATAGAAAGCAATATTAAGTAAAAAATAATAACTCTGGAAGCATCATATTACCTGACTTCAAATTACACTGCAAAACTATAGTAAACAAAATGGCACGGTACTATATAAAGTAAAGACAGACTAATGGAACAGAATAGAGAACCTGGGGGAGGGGGGAAGGGGGAAGGGGGGAGACACATAGCTATGACTAACTGATCTTCAACAAAGTAGACAAAAACATACCCTGGAGAAAATAAGCCCTATTCAATAAATGGTGCTGGGAAAATTAGATAACCCCATGAAGGAAACAGGACCCCCATCTCTTGCCATATAAAATAATAAATTCAGGTGAATTAAAGATTTAAATGTAACACATGAAATTATGAAAACTACAGAGAAAACATAAGAAAACTTTTATACATGTAGGCCTAGGCAAAGAATTTTTGCCTAAAACCTCAAAGGCCAATGCAATACAACAAGAATAAATAAATGGAACTTAACTAAATATTAAAAGTTTCTTAAAAACGTAAGAAACAATCAACAGAGTAAACAGGCAACCTATTGAATGAGAAGAAATATTTGCAAACTAAATGGCCAACAGATGACTAATATCTAGAATTTACAGTGAACTAAAACCAGCAAGAAAAAAGCAAACAAACCCCTCAAAAAGTGAGCAAAATATCTGAAGAGAACTTTCTTCAAAACAAGATGGCAAAAAAGCATGAAAAATGTTTCAATATCTCTAATTAGCAGGGTAATGTACATTGAAACTACAATGAGATACCACTCTGCTCCTGTCAGAATAGCCATTATTAAAAGCTCAAAAATCAACAGATGCTTCCATGGATGTAGAGAAAAAGCAATGTTTATATACTGTTAGTAGGACTGCAAACTAGTACAGCTCTACTGGAAAATAGTATGGGGATGACTCAAAAGATAAAAGTAGACCTACCATTCTATTTAAAAATCTTACTACTGGTAATCTACCCAAAGGAAAATAAATCATGTTATCAAAAAGATAACTGTGCAGCATAAATCACAATTGCAAAGATATAGAATTAACCTAAGTGCCCATCAATCCATGGGTGGATAAAGAAAATGTGAGATACACACACTCACACACATACACACACACCAGTGGCGTTCTACTCAACCATAAGAAGGAATGAAGTAAAATCTTTTGAAACAATTTGGATGAAACTGTAGACCATTATCCTAAGTAAAGTGTCTCAGTGATAGAAAAACAAACACATGTTCTCGTTAATAAGTAGGAGCTAAACGATGCATACACATTGGAAACTAAGGTGGGGGGAGGGCAAAAGAAGAATGAGGGGTTAAAACTTACCTATTGGGTATAATGGGCGCTGAAAGCCCTGACTTCATCATTATGCAATATATCCATGTAACAAAAACATTTGTATCCCCTTATTATTTTTTTATTTTTTTATTATTGTTAAATTATAGCTGTGTACATTAGTGCAATCAAGGGGTACAATGTGCTGGTTTCATATACAATCTGAAATATTCTCTTCAAACTGTTCAATGTAGCCTTCATGGCATTTTCTTAGTTATTGTATGTAGACATTTGTATTCTGCATTTATTTAATAGTAAGTTTTGCCTGTACCCATTCTAAGATGCACCGTAGGTGTGGCCCCACCAATTACCCTCCCTCCTCCCCAACCTCCCCCTCCCTTGGCCCTTTCCCCATATTCTTGTGCTATAATTGGGTTATAGCCTTCATATGAAAGCTATAAATTAGCTTCATAGTAGGGCTGAGTGCATTGATATAAAAATCAAGTCAAATAATATAATCAAACTCATAGCAGTAGAGAATAGAATGGTGGTTATAAGAGACTAGGGTGGAGGTGTGAGAAATGTGGTGATGATGGTCAAAGGGTTGAAAGCCTCAACTAGAAGAAGGAATAATTTTTTAAAAGATCTATTGCACATCATAGTTAATACAGTTTATAATAGTGTCTTGTACATTTCAAAATTGCAAATGAGAATAAATTTCATATATAGTCAAACCACCCTAGTTGACCACCTCTTTACATTGACTACATCTATAAGTTGACCTAATTTTCATAAACTGGACATGCACCACATGTACATATTGGTACAGTTCTTTATGTTGACCAACTCCACATGTTGACCAGTTTGTTACAGTCCCTCGAGTAGTCAACTGGTAAGAGGTTCTAGTGTATTTTTATTACAAAAATAAGTATTTGAGGTGATGAATATTTTAACTAGCTAAATTCAGTTGTTCCACATTTTATTCATAACATCACTTTGTACACTGGAAATTATAGAACTTTAATTTATCAATAAAAAATAAACTGAGAACTTTTAAAACGTACACACACACACAAACTAACGTATACACATTCCACTTCGTTGTTAAAGAGAAGGTATAAGCCTACATAATATAGCCTCTGGAAAATATCTCATACATTTAGAAGAAAATAAAAAAGAAAGAATATCTTAATACTATTAAGGAAACATTTTTTAACTTGTGGGTCCCCTAAAATGTCTCAACAAACCCTATGAGTTTCTGAACCAAACTTGAGGACAATCCTGTCTAAATTGATCTAAATCATTTTCTCTCTTTTAAACCCTATTACAATTAATGACTTGAATTGAACACGTTAACTTTAACAAAAGAAGAAATGGTACTGTGATTTTCCGATTAGATAATAGTTCCTGGATAGCCTATCTTTTTTCATGCCACGTATGTTGGCGTACAATCATCCAACATTGTTTATTTCTTCCAAATATAGTTCTTTCATAATATTAGCCAGGCATCACAGACATTAGGAATTATTTAAGTGTCTTGTACATGAATGTCTTGGTAAATGAATGTTTTCACACTAACCAGTTCATACATTTCCTTTCTTATAGCTATTGTGAATTTGATTATTTTTAATAATCAAGTGATGCTTGAGAGTACATATTTCCAAAAGCAATGCCACCATGTGAAACAAAAAATTTCTGTTCTACAGTCAATTTTTATTCCTATACTGTTTGATTAGGAATAAAACTCTTGGAAGTTGGGTTTGATGGTTTTGAAAGAAATTAACTAAAAACACAACATAAGTAAAAAGACTCACCCTTAAAACCATATTTTAAGCCCCTTTCTCCTGAGGTTTGCCACAGGAATTTTGTTGTACAATTACTCAGCTCTAAACTCAGCTCTTTAAACCATTTTCAGACACTTTTAAAGCCAACTTTTTGAAAGAGTCATTTATCAAAATCACCAGGCTCAGGATGCTAAAATGGATTCCTAAAAATTGCTATTATAATTTGGCCTAAATCTGTGACTTTATAGCATTCATGGCATGCATTAGGTTATATAAGTGGAAATATTAACTAAAATTCTGGCCTCAAGTTAGAACTTGATGTGATCACAAGTAACCTGAAATAGCTTAAGCTATAGCCTTGTCTAAGAGATAATTACAATAAAAGCTACCATATATTGTGTAGCTCAATATGATGTGTTAGGAACTATATCTAGTGCTTTATATGTCTCATTATAATCCATGCAGCTACCTAGTGAAGGAGATATCATAGTTCCCATTTCATAGATAAGTACATATAAATTCAGAGAAGTTGTGAATCTTACCTATGTCACCTAGCTGTAAAACTGCAGAGCCAGGAGTTGAACCCAGTTTTGTTTGATGTTAAAGTTGTGTTTATTTATTAATAATAAATACCTAAATACAAAAAGTCAAGCAATTATATCAACTGTAAGTTTACTTAGCAATAGCAAGTAAACTTGAGTTCATAGTTTACTATAACAAATGCAATAAACATTTGCTCCTCACTCTTTTAACTGTCCATCATGGATTAGCTGTGGACTCCATTTCAAGTTTTCTCTACTCAGAAATGCAAGTTGCCAGGTTTCCCTCTTGTAGATTATCAGTACTTTGTTAGAAGAGGAAAAGAGGATATAGAGAATATACACTAGTGTTGAAGGAATCATTTTTATTCACATCTTATTTGCCACGTCAAATGGTTATGCCTAGCTTCAAAGGGATGAATGCTACTGCATGCTAGAAAAAAAGAAAATTATAATCATAGTGGTCCTTTTGAAATTTTGAGTAAAAAGCACCACCTATCTAAATGGTACTGCTAGAAGTAAAGAATAAAATTGTTCTGAGGCATGCAATGATTTTTATGGGAATAGACAATTATATTTGAAACTGTAATCATATTCCAGCTTTAGAAACGACAAGCATAGCTAGTCATAAAATATGTGGAAAAAATCATGAAAAAAATCATTCTTATACCTCCAATAGTTTTTAGAAGTTTAAAAATGTACTGTGATTAGAAGTATGTTTACATTATTTCAATGTGGCATATATACTACTGAATATGCCATTTTTCTAAATTGTGGCTTGTTTTTTAAAAGAAGCTATCAATATTAGTCCTTCAAAGAAGAATATGCTTAATGAAATTTAATAACTTTTTCCTTGCCTCTCTCCTCAAGCCTTGACCCACATCATTTCAGTCTGTCTCTAATCTTGCCTATAGGTTCTTATCAAAGTTCACAAATCACTATAACAGGATAAGCTTGTCATCCACAAGAAAAAAGAAATCTCATTATATTCCTTGATTTGTAGCTATGTTAATTTTTTAAAATTAAAAAACAAGTTATAGGAGTAGTGTAGACAGGTAGGCAGTATCTAATCTGCAGCTGGACCTTAAGAGTCAGGCCAGGCAGAGCCATCTGACCCTCAGAGGTCAAAACATGTATCAGTCAACTATTTTGGAAAGGTTGTAACATCTTGCTACACTGGGGAATGTTAAATAAACAAAACAAATGTAGTTCAACTTTCTTATAAAAAGATAAATGAAATCTAACAAAAGAAACAATCTGTGCTGTGGGAACCTGTTGTCCAACTGTATGAAAGCTACCCCCAAGGCCAAGATATGGATAAATGACTTCAGGCATTCTGCTACCGGCATCAACCAATGCATATGGCAGATACGGAATTTAAATTTTGGATTATACACACACACACACATATATACATATAATTTTTTTTTTGTTTGTTTGTTTGTTTTGCAGTTTTTGGCCAGAGCTGGGTTTGAACCCACCACCTCCGGCATGTGGGGCTGGCGCCCTACTCCTTTGAGCCACAGGCGCTACCACATATATACATATATATGTATGTGTGCGTATGTGTATATATATACATATATATATGTATATATATGTGTGTGTGTTTGTATATGTATATGTATGTGCGTGCATGCATGTATGTGTGTGCGTGTGTGTGTGAAAGATCAGATGGCATAATCATAACATTACTGAAACTGGTATAAGTACTGCCATCAAATATTCAAATACATTTGTCTTTTAGATAAAAGATAAAATACATTATAATAGTCTACTTTGCATAAAATTCATGCTGCCCTTACTCATTTCTCCTGGGCAAAATGGCTTAAAAGCCAAGAAATCTCGAGCAGCCATCATAGTGCTGTTGGCCCCAGGATCATCACTGGAGTTAAAATCATCCTAATTCCTGGGTACCTGTCCTCCTTGCTGATTTCCCAATGTCTCTCACAGCATCGTTCAGCTAAAGTTAGTTCTTTTCTAACAGTGACTCTCGTATGGTTCCATAGTCTTCCATGGGTGTTTTAAGGACTGTGAGCAACAGGAACAAAAATAAAACATCAAACCATCAAATAAATAAAAATTTCTAACATCTAGACAATTATTCTACCACTTAATCTACCATTCACTCTTCAGCTATCTTTCCTCCCAAAACGGTATTTGCTGCCACTTTCATACTTGGAATGCCAACATCTCCGAAGTGTGTATAGAGTGCCCCCCACCCTCTCTAGCTATGAATTCTGTTCTACATAGCCTCCTCTCTCTCCTCCAAGCTAGCTTTCCTGGTTTTAGGGCCCCATAGCTAAGTCTTGAAGAAAGTTTCAAGGGGTAAGGCAGAGGGCACTTTATTGTATTGAAACTTCAGTTTAACAGGAAGTTTTTATATCTCAGAAAGCGTTCCTTAAATCTATCCTACATCATGGTGATTTCTTTCTTTTTTTTTTTTTTTTATGGTGAGTTCTTAATAACCTGGGACATTTGTCCAGAGATTTAGGCATACTTTTTTGTCTTTTTCTTTTAGAATTGATAGTCCCACTGAGACAGAACATGCTTGCCATTACCAAAATTATCATTACTTTGTCTTCTAGGAGGAGAAAGATGTCCTTCACACGCAAATTACAGACTGTTCTGTGTCACACAAAGTCCTCAAACTCAGTTTGGGTTATGTAATTAAATAAGATATCATAGCCATGTCTGTAGATATCACATTTTTGATTTTTATAAAATCCTGCTCTCAGTCACTCAACTATTTTGCCATTTATACTTTTAAAAATTTCCCCCACATTTTGTCACTTTAGTAATCCAGTGTTTCACTATTTAAAAAAATAGGTCTGTGGCCATAATATACTTTTTAATTCGAAATATTGGGAATTATGGCTCACAAAGCCTAAAAGAACTGTTATGGTTAAACAATTTGCAACATCATAATTAAGAAAGGCAAAAATGAGCAATGATCAAGAACTGAATAAAAAGTACTCAAGGTACCTATTCAGTCTTCCAAGAGCTCCTACCAGCTTAAAGTAAGCAAGGCAAAAAAACACTGACACAGGAAAGGCACAAATCACGGGTCTCTATACTTTGGGTTCTAATGCTTGAGTATTGTTATCCTACTATCTGAATTTACAGAAACAAACCAACAAATAGAGTAATACTACTTTAAACTTGGCCCTTAACACCTTATTTTCATTCACCTTGAGTCTCAAAGAGCCTCTTTTGCCAATATTAGAGAATATTGACATAAGCTGTTAATTGCTAATTAAATTTCAGGTGTCACTTAGAATTTTCACATTCTTTTCTTTAGTTTATCCACCAATGTAAAATCTCTGTCTGAAGTAGTTTATTTTCTCTGCCAGGGCCTGTCATTCCATTGCACCATGGCTGTGAGGGCATCGCACTTAGTGAACACTTACAAATTTGCAAGATAATGGAAAGCTCCAGATTTCACATGGGTTTCACCTTAAAATCCAGTCTCTGGGCTTACACGGCTTGGTTTTTTACTTCATCAGGATGTGTGAAATTTATTGCTTAACCTTGTTAATAACGGCTAAATTGTTGTCAGGGTACTTTTGTGCTCCTACTAAGTGTTCATTGCTACCACAGTGGCAATCAGAGCGGGGAATGAAATCTAGAAGAAATTATCCTTAGAAACACCCATAGCTTCAGAGACAGTGGCTGAAAGCTTTGCAAACCCCTGCCTCCTCAGCTCCCTGGGGATTTGGCTGGCTGTGGCCTTTCCACAGTGTGTCAGCAGCCTCTCAGCTGTGACTGTGCACTACCTTTTAGCAGCTTTAAGTGGTAATTGCTAATGGCTTTGCAGCTTTGCAGCTATCCCAGCAGGTTTCTGTGCCTTGTACTACTTTAAACACAAAGTACTGTGAAAACATACATAAATTAAGGCTATAATTTCATCTTCAGCCTTTGGCATGTGTTACTTGTCAATTTTTCAAAAAGCAAATGGCTGATATAAGGCATTCCAGCAGGCATAGGTCAGAGGATTGATCCCTTTCCTCTGCTTCCCTATGAGGCTGTGACCCTTCCTTCTTTAATACCCAATCCTAAATCCACTTTCTTTTCTGATTTACTTGGTAGCTCCCTCTTCACTGTATTTTTTTTTTCCTGACTTGTGGCTTGCTATCTGAAATAGAAGTAGCTACAATTTCAAGCTGAAGAAGACCAGGGATGGTTTTCCGGATTATGAACGTTGGGGTACCGAGTACTCTTTTTGTTCTCATATGGTTGAAAGGGCAGTGCTAAATGTTTCTTTGGTAACAAAAGTTTGAGGATTGAGAAGAGATGCTGAGAGACAAAGAAAACCCTTGCTGGGGTGAGTATCATTTCATCTCGTTACCTTCTCACTTGCAGCAGGGCCTACCATCTTCTTATAAAGAAGTGAGTGGGAGCCAAAGACAGAATGACATAAAACTTAATTGTGTGACGAAGCTTTGTTCCCACTGAATTATCTCAGATCCAATAAAGTGCACGCAATGGAGAATGGTAGTTCCCAGGCAGTCAAGGAAGCCAGTAATGACATTTAATTCTGAAGTTCAGAAATAATGCTTTTTGTAAAAAAATTTTGTGAGGAGGCTATACACACAGCTCAGATTCAAAATTCTAAGTGTGTTGTTGCATTATTGGGCACTGCCTCTACTGAAGATTTAGATTGTAGAATGGCTGTGAATTTAGAGCTCACTCAAATGACCACCAGGGAGCTGGAGGCCCTTTAATGGTCCACTAATGATTTACTGAGTTTTAAAATACTGTCTCATGTAACATTAGAAAAGAACTAGCTATGGCTAAATAAATAGGGGTGTGCATAGTAAAATTACTCCTAACTCCAATGAAAATGAGTTGAGAAATAAGCAGCTTCAAAGTTTCTTGGTCCTAAACCAACCTGGGTGGAAAAGCTTCCCACTCAAAGCATGAAGCACGCTCTTTGTAGAAGAGACTCTGCTCCTTTCAAGATGAATCACAAATCTTCTTAAAACCACTAACTCTAAATAACATTGATTTGCTTACTTCTCATTTGGCTCATGCTGAACCATATCCCTGTCCCTTTGTTTATGGAAGTGAAGACTAAGGGATAAGAGATGCTTGGATTCTATATTTAATTTAATTTAATGTTGCTGGGGCACTTTGGAAGCATTGTAGCTTCTCTGCCTAAGTGCCAATATTTAGTCCCCTGATATAACAGCATCCCTGATGAACCTCTCAAAATAATAAGCATTCTGCTTTTCCTAATTTTCCTCCCTTCTGCTGGCCATTTGTTGTTCCTAATTGCTAGAAGTGTTGGCACATACCGGAAATAAAAGCGTATATTAGCGAGTTCCACTTCCATTCTTCAGGGAGCAAAGCAGACTTTTAACTTTGCTGTAGCATTTTTAGCAGATATTTAGACATCTATTGAGGAAATAACTTCTAAATTCTTACAGGCTGCCAGTTTGTACATTTTTTTAGGTAGGATACTTTCTCAGGTATCACTCCTAATTTATCTGGTACATTTTTGTTCTGTTTTCTGGGAAAAAAGTTGAACATGGTTTTATGCAGAGAATGAACACAGCTTGAAGAATCATTTCAATATTATCACTTATAAAAGACAGCACAAATTGAGTTCCTGTGTTTAATATTTACAGTGAATTTTAAAACTTCAACATTCAGATTTTAAATCTGTCATGGCAGTACATTTCATGACAAAAAAAGGGGAGGAAGCAGCACAAATGTTTAATATTTCAATAACATGTTGAATTTTTAAAGACTGAGGCTTTTGTAATGACTGTTAAACTGATCTAATAGCAGTCTGGTAACTGCTCACTTTTTGTAAAAATCGCTATATAGCAGCAACTGGAGAGAAGTTTTCATGAAGTCAAAAGTATTTCAACACTTTGTGTTTGGTCATCAATTATGTACAGCTAGATTTTCTTACCAAGTTTTCAAACCTAGTAGAGATAAGAAATAAAAATATATAAACATTAGTAAACTTTTTATTCAAAGCCACTGGATATCTACAAACTCTCTCATTTGGTGTTGCTCTGATGTAACTTTGAACTAAGAATGCTGCTCAACTCCTCTTTTCTCTTAACCACATCAGTAAAATACATTGGTGTTCTTACCAAACATATCCATGATTTTGGGAAAATTATTTTGAACATAGATTGAAAATATATATAGTTTCATCATTATTGCTATCAGAACACTAATCAAAAACATATGCTTAAAAAAGAAGCTGGAAGACTCTAAGAAAGATGAAATTGGGTGCTAATGGTCAAATAGAAAACAAACAACAGAATTTTTTTTTTATTAAATCATAGCTGTGTACATTGATATGATCATGGGGCATCATACACTAGCTTCATAGATCATTTGACACATTTTCATCACACTGGTTAACACAGCCTTCCTGGCATTTTCTTAGTTATTGTGCTAAGACATTTACATTCCACATTTACTAAGTTTCACATATACCCTTGTAAGATGCACCGCAGGTGTAATCCCCCTCCCTCTACCCACCTCTCCCCTCCCTCCCCTCCCTTTCCCCCTTTTCCCCATTCTTAGGTTGTAACTGGGTTACAGCATTCATGTGAAAGCCCTAAATTAGTTTCATAGTAGGACTGAGTACATTGGGTACTTTTTCTTCCATTCTTGAGATACCTTACTAAGAAGAATATGTTCCAGCTCCATCCATGTAAACATGAAAGAGGTAAAGTCTCCATCTTTCTTTAAGACTGCATAATATTCCATGGTGTACATATACCACAATTGATTAATCCATTCGTGGATCGATGGGCACTTGGGATTTTTCAATGACTTAGAAATTATGAATAGAACTGCAATAAACATTCTGGTACAAATATCTTTGTTGTGATGTGATTTTTGGTCTTCTGGGTATATGCCCAGTAGAGGAATTACAGGATTGAGTGGCAGATCTATTTTTAGATCTCTAAGTGTTCTCCATAAATCTTTCCAAAAGGAATGTATTAATTTTCATTCCCACCAGCAGTGCAAAAGTGTTCCCTTTTCTCCACATCCATGCCAACATCTCTGGTCTTGGGATTTTGTGATATAGGCTAGTCTCACTAGAGTTAGATGATATCTCAAAGTACTTTTGATTTGCATTTCTCTGATGATTAAAGATGATGAGCATTTTTTTATATGTCTGAACAAACAACAGAATTAAGAATGATCCAAATGCAGGACACAAAGTAAGATAGTGAAATTTGTCATGAATGTACT
>CAUYPK010121553.1:0-33338 GCA_963574355.1 Loris lydekkerianus | reverse complement strand
CCCTCCTCAGAAGCAGCATAACAAAATCCAAACTTGGCAAAGAGCCACAGTATACAAAATAATGATAAGAGGCAAAGAGCCGCATTCATTTTGGCCGGGAGCTGCATGCGGCTCGAGAGCCGCGTGTTCGCCACCCCTGTTATAGAGAAAGCTTCTTTCTTTAAACCTCATGAACCGCCTCTCCTAGCTTCAAACAATTTTCTGAAGCTTCGTCACCTCTCTTAACCTTCATGGCATTAAAGAGAGTTAGAGCCTTGCTCTGGATTAGACGTCAGTTTACACGGATGCTATGACTAGTTTGATCTTCTGTCCAGACCACTAAAACTTTTTCCAGAGCCATCATAAGCAGGTTTTGCTTTATTGTCGTTCATGGATTCACTGGAGTAGAACTTTTCATTTACTTCATGAATTTTTCCTTTGCATTCATAACTTGGCTAACTGGCATGGCAAGCCCAGTGTTTGCCATATTTCTGTTTTCTACATTCCTTCTTCTTGAACCTTAATCCTTTCTAGTTTTTTATTCAAAAGGAGAGATGTGCAACTTTTTCTTTCACTTGAACGCTTAGAGATCATCGTAGTGTTATTACTTGTTCTAATTTCAATATTGTTGTGTTACAGGGAATAGGGAGGCCTGAGGACAGGGAAGGGGAAGAGATTAAGAAATGGCCATTTGGTGGAAGATTCAGAATCCATACATTCATTGATACATTCACTGTCTTATACTATATATGGGCATGGTTCATGGCATCCCCAGTTACAATAGTAACATCAAAGGTCACTGATTACAAGTCTTCATAACAGAAACAATAACAATGAAAAAATCTGAAATATTGAGAGTTACCAAAATGTGATACGGAAACATCAGGTTTGTGAAAAATGTCACAGATAGATTTACTTGACACAGAGTTGCGACAAACTAACGACCTGTAAAAATGCAACATCTGTGAAGCACTATAAGGCAAAGCGGTAAAATAAGGTCTGTCCATTAGAAAGAGGCTTGGAGAGCTGTGGTTCATAAAACATGTAAATGAATATCTTGCAAAACCAAATAAGTGCTATGCAATAGTAAGTTAGTATTTGAACTAGTGGCAACTGTGATCAGAGTATTGCCAGTGTCTCCATGGGAAATTTTTAGCTGCAAAACATTTTTTTTTGTTGTTGTTGTTGTTGAGACAGAGTTCTACCCTATGCCCTGAGCAGAGTGCAATGGCATGGTAGCTCACTGCAACCTCAGATTCTGACTGTGGGCATCCTGCTGCCTCAGCCTCCAAAGCTCCTGGGATTACAGGCACTCGCCATGGCACCGGCTGGGTTTTTCCACTTTGTTCATGAGTTGGGATCTCACTCTCACTCACACAAACCTCGAACTCTGGAGCTCAAGCAATCCTCCTGCCTCAGTCTCCCACAGTGCTGAGATTGTAGGCACGAGCCACCGCAACACTTTTTTTTTTTTTTTTTTTTTTTTTTTTTTGGCAGTTTTGGCCGGGCCAGGCTTGAATACGCCACCCCTGGTATATGGGACTGGTGCCCTACTTCTTGAGCCACAGGTGCTGCCCCGCAAGACATTTTTAATAGTTCTCTTCAGCTTCTCCATGGGTACAAGGGTGAGAAAAATTGGGACCAGGTTACTTATTGTTTTTAACGTAGCAGATTTCCCAAAGCTTCTTGAGTCTTTTTTATCTCTTTTATAACAATTACATAATGAGTGTCTATGGAAAAGTTTGATACATTTTTAGAAACTAAAATAATTGAAGTGAGAGAAGTTTTGAAGAATCCTGGACTCAAAACTGATTTACTCAGACACAACACAGCACCTGTGTTTCCAGAACTGGGCATCACTGGGCAAGGACACGTGATGAAGGGATATGAGAACTCAACTTATCATGGCCAAAATCGTGCTTTTAAAAGCACAAACTAGGGAAACAGACTCCACGGCTTTCCTTGCAGGGCCAGGTGGGAGTTTCCTTACGTTTTGGAAAGTTGACTGCATTCCAGCTGTATTAGCTCCTTTTTTTTTTTTTTTTTTTTTTTTTTTTTTTCCCCACTTGAAAGCAGTTCATATTTATTAACTGACCAGATTACAAAAATAATCATGGTGGACATTTAGTTCATTCTTCTAGCAAGCATGTTGATCCAGTCTTTCCTGTTTCCAGCATCTCCACCTTCTGCATAGTGGGCTTTTTTTTTTGGTCTGGGGAGGTGACAGCTTGAAGGGCACAGAAGGTTATTATATTTGTTTCTTTGATGCATTTTCCAACAGTATAGATATCGTGAATCAGATCCTCCATACAGATGATCTCATATTTGCCAAGAGATGGAGCAATCAAAGCATTATGTGTCAACACAATCCGTTTCTTATTGATTTTCCTATAATCTCACTTGTAGATAAGGTCACTTACTGACCTCTGGCTTGAGTACCCCCACCTGAGGTACGTTTCTACAATTCTCAACACGTTAACCGAAGCCTTCAAAGGTTCCACTAAAGATCTGGTGAGGGCAAGGAAGCTGCAACACCTTCTGGACACTTGGGCTCACACCTTTGATACCTCCAATGCAATGACAAACACCAGTATGGGTTCCCCAGGCCCATAGAAGTTTCCGGCTTCTCTTGTGATTTGAACCCCAGTTCTGTACATCTGCCTGTACTCCTTGTGACAATGCTTAGCTTTCTTAAAGATAAGCTTCCTCCTTGCCTTTTGAAGCACCTTTTAGGCAAACTTCTTTTTCGGGCACTTGATCTACTCTGTGAAATCCCTCTGTGTTTTAAGGATTTTTAGCACAGTGGGAATATTTTCTTTCTTGTCTTTGACAGCTATCCTGGTTGCAGGCAGAAAAGAGGCAGCTCTGTTAATTCTTCTACTCTTCTGTTGAATAAGAAATAATACAGTGAGCTGCGAGAGCTCCATCTGGAGAGCACCTTCAGCCTAGAACACCTGCTGCACTCTGACCACTGTAAGACTTAGCCACTGGGGGCCAATTCTGGAAGGACAAGACACACTTCCTGTGCCCTGCCCTCCAGCCTCACCCTACCCTTCTCACGTCATAAGCACCTGTCCTGGCATCTACACAGAGACTGTGTCAGGACTAAACCACTTTATACGCCTTTTCCTTTGCTTCTGGGCATTTTTCCCTCCAAAAGTTCCCAGAACACTCTTTTGAGTAATTGTCTCTGTCTTTTATTTCTGCTTCTACCCTGAAGCTGATACTGGTAAGAGGGATCACCTTTTTAGATGCATCTTGTCTGAAGGGCTCTAACTTCCTGAGAACCTCACAAAGACTAGAGGGTTTGACTCTGAAATTTATTACAGTCATTAATCACCTGCAGGGACCAGAGGTTAGAGAGGTGCCTGGGGATCTCAGGAACTACTGCCAAGTAGGCAATTGTGTCATTAGTTAATGTTTGAAAGACTGAAGACACAAATGTGCTGCTTATCTGGTGACTCAGGCCACCAGAGCTCGAGCAGGTATGTTCCAGATAAAGAAAACCTAGTGGGGTGGCGCCTGTGGCTTAGAGGAATAGGGCACTGGCCACATATGCCGGAGGTGGTAGGTTCAAACCCAGCCCTGGCCAAACAAGCAAACAAACAAAACCTAGTGGCAGAATGTCTGTTGAGCTGGAGAAAATGGGTGCAAAGTGATAGGTGAGCCAGATAGGTGAGCCGGATACGGGAGCATGCTGAGGCATGCACATGAGCAGTCTCTCTCCAGGGGGAGATGTCCCTAAGAAATATTGTTCTAAAAGGGAGAATATTGCAGAAGAGTGTGATATACAGCGGCCCTAAATGATTCCCAAAATGCTGAAAAAGTGACAACAGGGAAACAACAGAGTGTTTTCTGACCCTGGGCCACTGTTTCTGCTTCCCTTCACCAGGAAGTGAAGAGATACCAGATTACCCTGTAATGCGGACCTCTTTCCAGGATTCAAAATGAAATCCTCATTTATTTTCTTTCAGAGAATAGGGTGGGTTAGAGCATTTGAATTTAATTATGACCATACTCTTCTCTGTTCTGGTGACCAACGGTCCTTAACTTCTTGGATGTTTTTGCCGGGGAGGTGCATGGGGACGAGAAGAGCCAAACACCCTCAGAATCCCTCAGACCCACATTCACTGTTCCCTTTCACCCATCTCCCTCGGGAAGGGACCTGGTGGCATCAAAGATGTGGAGAAAACCACCAGGAAACAGTAGCTGGCACACAGGGTGAAGATTTTTAGGGCAGGGTGAGACTATTCTTAGGCTTGCATTTTCTCTGTTTTTGCATTTTACCCTGGAGAAACATGTGGGTAGTAAGATCAGTGGTTGGGCAGGGGAGCTGGGCTGTCGCTCTGTGCTTGAGGCAGATGGGGAGGGCTCCCTGGTCTGGAAGGCAAAGCAGAGCCAGGGTGGGCAGGCCAGTTTCAAGGGTCTGGGAAGCTGGTGGTGCGGCACTAGCTCTCCTGGCTTCTGGAAGCAGGAAGACAGGCTTGACCCAAGCTGGGAACATCCTCATGTTTCATCTTTCAGGAACCTGAGGAGGGCAGCAGCAGATGTCAGAGTGCTGTGCAGAGGAGTAGAGGGGTGCCCGCCCCAGGCAACACCCAGGGAGTCACAGGGGCCCTGCGTAGAGGCAGGGAGGTAGAGAGGAGTGACTGGACACGCACAGAGGAACCCTGCGGGCTGTAGGCTTAAGTCAGCTGATAGAGCAGGGGCTTCTCTTCTCCCTTCAAAGCGAGGCTGTTCCTGGGATCAAGAAGAAAAAGTCCCTGGTTCTTTTATATTAGCAGCTGTTAGTGTGAGAAAGTTGGTAGGTGGTGTTGATTGTTTATTCATTAATAATTTAATATGGCCATTTTGAGAATGTCACGAAATTTCTAAGACATAATTTTTATTGACTGATACATGTGTCATACTTAACCCATTGCCTTTTCATGTTTTTTTCTAATATTAATAGAAATAATTACAGGATGAACATCTATGTATATACATTTCCTACATCACTGAGATCGTTAGATCAAAAATACCAGGTTTTAAAGAATCTAGATACATTTCTCTAAATGGTTTTCTAAAGAAATTGTGCTAATTAATGCTCCTAGCAGCAAGGCAGAAGAGAACTAATAAATTTGTTCTTGTGACTTTCTTAGGATGTGGAGTTGAAAGAGTAACATGTGCTGGTGTTGGATCTCTGAGAGTGGGCATTTATGGAATGAGATAGGTAGGGTATCCAGCCTCTTTCAGGAAGGTCATCACCCCCAGCTAACAAAGAGGAATGGAGGTCACACTGGGTATACGTACAGAAAGTTCTTCCTTTCATTACATGTCAACTTTCCTCCTATAAGACAATGAAGAAATCAACCAGGAAAGAAGACATGAACCAATATCTGAAGTACATTGTTCTGGAAGCTCCAGGAGGAGAAAGGGGATAACTTCCCAGAACCCAGAGAAAGTAACTGGTGCTAATGTAACTTTTGCTCAGGTGAAGATAGCACACAGCTTATCCACCCCTGTCTGGTGGATTCTTTCTTCCTTTCTTTTTTCTTTCCATCATTTAATATTAATTGTGAACATTGAGTCAGGCACTGTAAAAGAAAAGGGAGGAGTTCCAGTTTGTGTCTTTCAGTAAAGTTAAGGGAACAGGAATAGACACCAGACGGGCAACCTGAGTACAGTGCCACATCACTGGAAAGCAGAGCAATTATCCCAGCATGACTTTAGGAAAGACCTCCCAGAGAGGACATTTGAAAGTTGAGGAGGCCGAGTCATCTTTGTTCAAGCAGAGAAAAAGAGAAAGGGCATTTCAGAAAAGCATGTGCCAAGAGCAGTCAATGCATCTCACATGTTTGGGACCGCGGCTGCAGGGACCACAGTTGACTGGGGACTGTGGGACCAAGGGACAGTGACAGGAAGCGAGACGATAAAGTCAGTTCATATTGTAAGATCCTTGGATTCCATTCAAAGGACTTCAGCCTATCTTACAGGAATGGAGCAACCAGAGAATGTCCTAAGAGATGGCATTTACTTCTTCTATATTTTTATTATAAAAATATAACTGGTGGCAGAGTAAATAGGCTGGAAAAGGGGAGTGGCTGCCCTGGGAAGTGACTAAAACCATGACATAAGGACATTACCTTGCATAGATTTTTGTGGTTAAACACATTTTTTTTCCCCCCCCCAACAGAGGCAGAAGGAAGAAAGTGCATGGCAGAAATGACCAAAGACAAGATGAGCTCACAGCGGACAGTGATGAAGCTGGACGGCAGGGGAGCTGTCATTGCAGAGAGTGAAACACAGCCAAGAATTTCCCCAATATTAGAAAAATGTCATTATTGTTCTCTTACCTATGACAGCTAATGGGCCAGTGTGATCTATGATCTTTCTGGGTCTTTTATTAAGTTTTCATCACTGTGCTGCCTTTGAAATCCACTGCCTTGGGGAACATTTGAGATTTGAATTTGAAAATAAGATTTACAAAATTAGATATTCTTCTCATATATATATATTTTTCTTTTTTCGTTCCCTGACTTCAAGCTGACTTCAAAGAAAACATTATGAAGGATAGGGTCTTGGAGTTATTTAAACTTCAGCTGTGAGAGAACTAATTTTTGGCCCCCAAATAAACATTTCAGAGATGACTCCTGTTTGGTTCCTTATTACATGTTCCAAATACATGTTCTTTCGTTGCATCCCTCTCCCCCAAGGAAGGAGGAGTCTGCTTGGGTGGGCCTGAGGGCCAGGCTCTCAAAATGTTACGAGAGTGTCAGAAAACTTTGGGGGGTGTTCCGAGGGCAAAATAATCCACAGAAGAATAGTGCAGGAGACAGTGCTAAAGAAAATGCAGTTAGGGCGAGAAGCACGGACGAGTCAGACCAGGAGGCAGTTCAGGGAGAGCTCTGGCAACATGAGGCTAGGAAGTGATTTTTAGTTAATCAACTATTAATGATGAGAGCACAAAGATGAGAGTCAGAAAAAAAAGAGTGGCAAAAATCTTCCTGTAAAGGGAAGTCCTAGTTCCTTGTTCTGTCTTCTTATCCAGGATCTCTTGGGCTACTACTTGGTATTACTGCATAGCTGGAGGAAAAGTGAGAAATGTAATTAATGACCTGCACATTTCCATGTAGACAGAGGTTTGATACCCTGCAGCAAGACATCTAGCTCACTAAGTGAGCCTTCTCCTCTTTGATGTTGGGTCACTCTGCAGCCTCGTACTGCTTGATTGCCTCCTCTGCAACTTGCTTTGCTCCCTGGTGCTTGAGCTCAGCCAGCAACTTTAAGACATGACATTTATCTTGTCGGCTACCCCTGGTCCCAGCCAAAACCAGCTGTGGGCCTCTGACAACTTCATATTGTTTTAGCCTGTGCTCTAGCCCCTCCCTCTAGCCATCCTTAAGCTCTTTCTGACTTTAAATGCCTGCTCTCACCCTTGACTGAAATTCGGATTTTCCTTTAGGTCACACTGGGTACTCAACCCATGTGGTGCTGCTCAATGAGCAGAGTTTTCAGTGGTCTCCCAGATGACACTCCAGCACATCTCACCATTCCTTGGATGATTTCCCAAAACCAGGATGGAAAAATCTCTAGGACTGAGGACATAGGCACCCCTCCACTGCTGACTCTTCCAAACCGTGAACGTGTAGGTCATGCCACAACCCACTTAGCAAATAGCTGAGTGTCACTGTACCCTTGAATGGATCACACTGATCTAAGATGTTCCAAAGATGTAAAAATGACAAGAAAAAGAAGGAAAGGTCTGGAGACTTGTAGAAATGAAACAAATACCATAGAAATAGGAGTTTCTCCACCTCCAGAAGTTCCATAGCTGAAATCTACTTCTTTTAACTTCCCACTCGATGGCCAGTCTTTGACTGCCAAGCCAGCATGGACCCATTCATGCAAATATGATATGGGCTCACTCCCTGAGTGCAGCTTGCTAGAACTCAAGTGATGAGCAGTTTCTCAAAGCCTGAGAGTATCCATGGTTAACCATCTCTCCCCACAACAGGTTAAATGGTAGAGTAACACTGGCAGAGAACAGACTCTAGGAAATGCACAAGAAGCAAGCTTTTGTTTTGTATTATTCAAATATAAATTTCCTTTTCACAGACCCCCATGCATATGCAGAGATTCATGAGACTAAAATTGTCCTGGTAAACAAGGTAATGTTATTTCTAGGATTTCAAGTATTAAAAAGCCTCCTAAGCCATTGATGGTGCTACTGACAATTCTTATTTAATTGTGGGTAAAATACATATTATGTAAAATGTACCAATTTAACTATTTTAAGATGTATAGGTCTGTGGCATTAATTGTGTTCATATTATTATGCAACCATCACCACCATCCATTTCCAGAAACTTTTCATCCTCCCAACTGAAATTCAGTACCCCTTAAAGACACTAATTTTCCAGCTCAGTGCCCATAGCACAGTGGTTACAGTGCTGGCCACATACACTGAGGCTGGCAGGTTCAAACCCAGCCTGGCCCAGCTAAACAACAATGACAACTGCAACAAAAAAATACCCGAGCATTGTGGCAGGTGCCTGAAATCTCAGCTACTTGGGAGGCTGAGGCAAGAGAATCACTTAATCCCAAGAGTTTGAGGTCGCTGTGACCTGTGATGCCATGACACTCTACCATGGGTGACATAGTGAGACTCCCCCCAAAAAATAAATAAATAAAAATTAAAATTAAAATTAAAAAATGAAATACAAAATTTTAAAAAATCACCAATTTTCCATTCATCCTTTCTCCTCCAAGGAGAGAATGTCTCTATGAATTTGACTACTCTTGGTTCCTCTGATAAGTGGAATGATTCGAACCAGCCAGCTCCAGTGTATGTGGCTGGTACCCTAGCCGCTGAGCTACAGGCATCGAGCCCACCTTTTCTTTTCTTTTCCCTTTTTTTTTGAGACAGAGTCTCACTATGTCACCCTCAGTAGAGTGCTGTGGCATCACAGCTCACAGTAACTCCCAGCTCTTGAGCTTATAAGCAATTCTCTTGCCTCAGCCTCCCAAGTAGCTGGGACTACAGGCACCTGCCACAATGCCTGTCTATTTTTTGTTGCAGTTGTCATTGTTGTTTAGCTGGCTTGGGCCAGGTTTGAACTCGCCAGCTTCGGTGTATGTAGCTGGTACCGTAACCACTGTGCTACAGGTACTGAGCCGATACATCCCTTTTCAACAATATAATCCATTAGTAAATCAGCAAGTACTTGTTAAATTCCTACCATGTGTTTAGCAGAGGGTTGGGTGCCATGACAAAATAAGAATTTTGAAGAATACTTAATTACCTCCGTCCTTCAGAAACTTCTAATTTTGTAGACCTGGAGGCAAAGTGAATCCACATGAAAAAGTAGTGTACAGTATACACACATAAGTATGCAGACACACATCTATCATATGTAGACATCTGACTTCATTACCATTCTGCCTTAGTGAGGACTTTGGAATAGGTGGTACAGAGAAAATTCCTGAAAAAAAAAACCTATCTTAGGCACATCCAAGTGTATTTTGGGACAGAATATTTAGCAAATTGACTTTTGGTTTGAGAAGTTAACTACTGGGGATTTTTTTAATGAGAAATAGGAACTTGGTCTCTCTCTCTCTTTCTCTTTCTCTCTCTCTCTCCATGTGTCTATTCACTTTAGCTATTTCATTGAATCCTGCTAAAAAGCAGTCAGCTATTTGCCATCTGTACTGAACATCTGCAATTTCCTTCCTATTCCAGCACAGCATTTTATTATAGAGAAATTGGCATATTGTGCTTGCTACTTGATTTTTGCATATCTCTGCTCGTGGCCAGACTAATCAGGAAAAGAGAAGCATCTCCATGTCCCGGCTCCTGCCTAGGTCAGGTGAATGCAAGTGACGTCATGTGTATCCTCTTGACCAAGTTAGCATTCACTTGCCTTGCCAACCCCTTGAAGCTTGTTATGTGAGTGACATCTGCGCCCAGTGTAATTTATGAATACGATCAAAACGTATAAGCATCCATGGGACTTCTTGTTAAATGTATCCGATTCAATGAAAATATTTGTCTCTGCTCCTTCTGAAATTTTATTAAAATTAAAGGACAAGAAAATAAAAGGAGGATACAAATGAACAAGGAGGAAGAGAGCAAAAATACCTCACTCAGTAGGAAGAAGCATCAGCAAAATTTTGGAATCTAAAAGCGGGTAAAGTGGTAACTAATTTATCTGAGCCCAGAAAGAATGTTGAGGAGGAAGACACAAAAAATAAATCAATCTGTGCTGCCAAACACTGAAAAAGTTTAGGAATTAGAGGTGGTGGGTACTCTGGGGCTAGGATGGACTAAAAACAGATTTTTTAGTTAAAAAACTGTGTAAGGAACATTGAGACTCCCGATCTTTTTCCTATCTATTCCTCTCCACCAGTCAACTAACCCTGGGCAGGAGAGTGGAGGATTTTCTCTGGGGGAAATTTAACCTAGAAAGCTTTACTTGAGTACCTGGGTACAAAACAGAGTAAGGGAAAAAATGCCAGCCTGGAAACAGGGGTAATTAAGTGCATGGTTAATCATGATGAGACACCTGGCTCCCAGAATACTGGCTGCCAATCTTCTACTCCTCCAGAAGGAGACTGGAAAGTTGCTCCTGTACAAAGGGACACCTGGGCTCAGAATGATTACAGATACTCATATAAGCAGTTCTCTCATAAAATGACCATATCACCATCTTATTACTGTATAGTAAAACCTCTGATGAGCAACCAATCCCCAATTTCCACCCCCAGAAACATTCTTAGAGATTCTAAATCCACTTTTACTCTCTTTCCTTTTTTTCAGAATTTTTTTTATTAAGCATAGTGTGTTATATTTATTGCAAAGAATCTGGAAAATATATAAAAAACGTAAATAAAATAAAAATTACCTAAGTTTCCATTTTCTATAAATAATCATGATATATATACCATGTAGGCTTTTTCCTACAGATACATATAGATAAATATATATATTTGTGTATATATATATACATGGATAAATTTTATAGATAAATAATTGGATAAATATTTTCAATGGCTCTCTATTTTTATACAATCTTCTATCAAACTTTTAAAAATATTTTCAGATTATTATGAGGGTACATACAATTAGGTTACATAGTTTGTATTTGTTTGTTTTAATTTATTTATTATTTATTTTGAGACAGAGTCTCACTTTGTGGCCCTGGGTAGAGTGTTGTGGCATCATAGCTCACAACAACGTCAAACTCTTGGGCTTACATGATTCTCTTACCTCAGCCTCCCAAGTAGCTGGGACTATAGGTGCCCACCACAACAGTCAGCTATTTTTAGAGACAAGGTCTTGCTCTGGCTCAGGCTGGTCTTGAACCCATGAACTTAAGCAATCCACTTGCCTCATCCTCCAAGATTGCTGGGATTACAGGCATGAGACACCATGCCCGGCCTGTATTTTTCTTTAAGTTTCAGGTTAATATGAAGGTACAAACAAGCAAATCACAATATTTGATTTTATTAGTTAGAATCCCACTTGTAGTTATGCCTTACACCCCAAAGGTGTACCATACATTCCTACATTATGCCCGATCAGTGGAAGCACCCCAACCTCCCCTTTCCCTCTTCCCTCTCCTTCCAACTTGAATTGAAATTAGTTTTCTCCTATGTGGGCAAGAATTAGATCATCTGCTGGCTTCATATTAGTATTGAGTACATGGAATATTTGATTTTCCATTCTTGTGATACTTTACTGAGAAGAATATGTTTCAACTCCATCCAGGTTAATACAAAAGATGTAAAGTCTGCATCTTTTTATGGCTGAATAGTATTCCATTGTATATACATATATATACCAGTTTGTTACTCTGTTCCTGAGTTGATGGGCATTTAGGTTGTTTCTACAGCTTGGCAATTGTAAATTGAGCTACAATAAACAATCTAGTGCATATGTCTTTATGATAAAATGATTTTTTTTTTCTTCTGGGGAGATGCCTAATAGTGGGATTGGGGGGGGGGGGTCAAATGGAATATCTAATTTGAGTTCCTTAAGGATTCTCCATACTTCTTTCCAAAGAGGCCATATTAGTTTGCAGTCCCACCAACAATGTAAAACTATTCCATCTATGCCAGCATCTGCAACTTTGGGATTTTGTGATGTGGGCTAATCTTACTAGGGTTAGGTGATATCGCAAGGTGGTTTTGATTTGCATTTCTCTGACGATTAGGGATGACGAGAATTTTTTCATATGTTTGTTAGCCATTCATCTATCTTCCTCAGACAAAGTTCTGTTCATACATCTCACACAGAGATAGGATGGGATTGTTAGCTTTTTGTTGTTGATTAATTTGAATTCTCTAGAGATTTTAGTTATCAACCCTTTGTCAGATTTGTAATACATAAATACATTTTTCCACCTTGAAGTTTATCTATTTGCTTTGATTGTAGTGTCCTTAGCTCTGTAAGCTTTTCAGTTTAATTTCCATTTGTTAATTTTTTTGTTGTTGCAATTGCCACAGAAGTCTTCTTCATAAAATCTTCCCCCAGCCCTACATCTTCAAGAGTTTTTTTCTATACTTTCTTCTAGGATTTTTATCATCTCATGCCTTAGATTTAAATAATTTATCCATCTTGAATCAATTTTTTTAAGTGGTAAAAAGGTCAGGTCCAATTTCAGTCTTTTACACGTGGTTATCCAGTTCTCCCAGCACCATTTATTGAATAGGAATTCTTTTCCCCAGTGTACGCTTTTGTTGGATTTACCAAGATCAGATGGCTATAAGAGATTTGTTTCATCTCTTCATTTTCTACTCTGTTCCAAATGTCTCTGTCTTTATTTCATAGTTTGTATTTGTAAGGATAAAGTATGAGTTATAGTTGAGTCCTTCACCCAGGAAGTGTGCCATATACCCATGCATTGTACCCATTGGATGAAAATTACTAAACCTCCCCCACTTGAATTTAATTGAGTTTTTCCTCATGTGAACCCATAGTTGTTAATCTACTAGTCTCAATTTAGTACTGAGTACCTGTGATGCTTGTTTTTTTCATTCTTGTTATCACACTTCTTTAACTTAATGTATCATGTTAATAATTAATGTATTTGGGCCACATCTATGGCTCAGTGAGTAGGGTGCTGGGCCCATATACTGAGGGTGGTGGGTTTGAACCTGGCCCCAGCCAAACTGCAACAAAAAAATAGCTGGGCATTTTGGCAAGTGCCTGTAGTCCCAGCTACTCAGAATGCTGAGGCAAAAGGATTGCCTAAGCCCAGGAGTTGGAGGTTGCTGTGAGCTGTGATGCGATAGCACTCTACCGAGGGTGACAAAGTGAGACTCTGTCTCTAAATAATAATAATAATAATAATTAACATATTTACTTGTCAATAAATAAATTGTAATAACAGTATTCCTTATAGCTGAATAGTATTCTTCAAATTTGGTAACTATAATTTTTCCTGTTAATCTCTTAATGTTTGACATTTGAACTGTGTCCAATTTTCTGTATAATAAACAACACGGAAATAAACATAGATCCTTGCAAATTTGATTATTTCCTTAAGATTATTAGAAGTAGAATTGCTGACTCTAGAGTATACTCTTTTTCTAAGCTTTAATATATATAGCTGAATTATTCTTAAACTCTTTAATGATTCATAGTTCTATCAGCAATGTATAGGAGTATCATACATTCTTGCCAACATTTGGAATATCACACTTAAAAAATGTTGATGCTATTAAATATATCATCTTTTTGCTGTTTAAATTTGGATTTGATTATTACTTTTGCATTTTATATATTGAAAATTACTCACCCATAGCATTTATCCATTTTTATTAAAATAATTATCTTTTCTTATTGATATGCTCTTCACATATATAAGTATGAACCATTATTATGTCATATATTACACATTTTTTTCTGATTTGAAATTTTCCTTTTAACTTTGTTTCTGGTTCTAATCTTATTTTTAATATTCCCTTCTTAAATATGAACAAAGAATCAGAGATGAACAAATGTGTTGAGAAATGATGCAAAATTAAAAGGGATATCAAAATAAAGAAATAGAAGAAAGAAAGAAACTGAGAAGTACAATGGATTGAATGAATACATGTGCCCCCTCCCCCAGTTCATGTATTGAAATCCTACCCACCCACCCACCACCACCACCACCCCAGTGCTGGGATTAAGAGGTAAGGTCTTTGTGAGGTGATTAGGTCATGTGGGTAGAGCCTTCCAAAATGAGATTAGTGACCTTATAAAAGAAACTTCAGGGAGCTCTTTCACTCTTTCTGCTAGGTAAGGTTATAAGAAGATGGCAGTCTGCAACCCAGAACAGGATCCTTGCCAGAATTTGGCCTTGCTGGAAGCCTGGCACAGGACTTTCAGCCTCCAGAACTATAAGTAATGAGTTTCTGTTGTTTATAAGCAACCCGGTTGGTGGTACTTTGCTATAGCAGTCTGAACTAAGAAGGAAAAAGCTAAAACAAAAGAGGGAAAGGAATAAAATCTCAAGAAAGTGTGAGGAAATTAGGAGTTTCAGAGAAAGTGTACTCATGAAAAAAAATATGCTATTTAAACAAAAAATAGACAGAGGGTATTATAGAGAGAAGATAAGAGCATGGAAAACTCCACCCTGTATATTCAACAGAGCCCTTGAAAGATTATACCAGGAAGAACATATCAGAAAGTAGACAAGGAAGGAATATACGAGAGAAAAAGTGAAAATGTAACTAATAGAAGTTTCTGTTAGAGAGAACACAAAAAGCAGAGGGAGTAAATTATCAAAGAAAAAGTATCAAAAAAAATAAAATAAAATAACCAACCATAAAAACCCAAACCCTAGATTTTATGAGATTAAAAAGGATTTTCAAGAACCAGACATGGAAAGCACTTGTGTCTTTTAATTAACACATTATCATCTTTAAGACTATAGTCGGGTCAGTTTTCAGAGATTCTTTCTGCCGAGCTAGGAGACCTGTAGTTAAGTTCTCAGAGTTTCCTGGCAGCATGGCCCCCAAACGCCAGTCTCCACTCCCGCCTCAGAAGAAGAAACTAAGACTGCCTACTGCTCCCAGATAGGAGGACATCTTAGGCTCTCAGGAATTACCGAAAAAGGGAAGAAAAAGAACAGCAGGAAGCAATTGAACATATTGATGAAATACAGAATGAAATAGACAGACTTAATGAACAAGCCAGCGAGGAGTTTTGAAAGTAGAACAGAAATATAACAAACTCTGCCAACCATTTTTTCAGAAGAGGTCAGAATTGATCACCAAAATCCCAAATTTTGGGGTCACAACATTTGTCAACCATCCACAAGTGTCCGTGCTTCTTGGGGAGGAGGATAAAGAGGCACTGCATTGTTTGACCAGAGTTGAAGTGACAGAATTTGAAGATATTAAGTCAGGTTACAGAATAGATTTTATTTTGATGAAAACCCTTACTTTGAAAATAAAGTTCTTTCCAAAGAATTTCATCTGAACAGGAGTGGTGATCCATTTTCAAAGTCCACTGAAATCAAATGGAAATCTGGAAGGAATTTGACGAAATGTTCCAGTCAAATATAGAATAAAGCCAGCAGGGAGAGGCAGCATGAGGAACCAGAGAGCTTCTTTACCTGGTTTACTGACCATTCTGATGCAGGTGCAGGTGAATTAGGAGAGGTCATCAAAGATGATATTTGGCCAAATCCATTACAGTACTACTTGGTTCCTGATATGTATGAAGGAGGAGGAGAAGAAGAGGATGATGATGATGATGATGATGAAGGTTTGGAAGATATTGATGAAGAAGGGGAGGAGGATAAAGGTGGAGAAGATGAAGATGATGATGAAGGGGAGGAAGGACGAGGATGACGGAGAAGATGACTAACACAGCACTGACGGATTCTAACCTTTTTAAAAATTTTCTCCAATCCCTGGGAGCAAGTTGCAATCTTTTTTTTTTTTTTTTTTTTTCTTCTTTCTTGTGCTCAGTAGCCCTGTTCTTGAGGTGTTTTTTCTCTACACCATGATTCTCAACTTATTTTTTGGGGAAATAACCTTGAGCAGAATACAATGGGAAAAGAATCTCTACTTGTTTCTGTTCCAAATTCATTTTTATCCCTTCCTGTCTCAATAAAAACTGTATGTAATCAATACCACCGAGCTCTGTGGGAACAAAGAAAAACCCGCTCCCTTCACTCTGCTGGAAGCTGGAGGGTGCTGGGCCCCTGTGTAGTAGTGCATAGAATTCTAGCTTTTTCCCTGCTTTCTCTGTATGTTGGGCTCAGAGAATACACTGTGTCTCTATGTGGATATGGACAGTTAGTATTTACCAACATGTATCTGTCTACTTTCTCTTGTTTAAAAAAAGAAAAAAAAAAAAAAAAAAAAAACTTAGAAAATGGGGTATAGAAGGTCAGCAGAGAGTGGGCTTCAGATGGTCAGGTGGGTTAAGTGGCATGTTGACAACATGGCTTCTCCCTTGGCATGTTTAATTGTGATGTTTAATGGACATCCTTGCAGTTTAAGATGACACTTTTAAAATAAATTCTCTCCTAATGATGACTTGAGCCCTTCCACTCAAATGGAGAATCAGCAGAACCTGTAGGATCTTATTTGGAATTGACATTCCCTATTGTAATTTTGTTCCTGTTTATTTTTAAAATTTCTTTTTGTTTCACTGGAAAGGAAAGATGATGCTCAGTTTTAAATGTTAAAAGTGTACAAGTTGCTTTGTTACAATAAAACTAAATATGTACACACACACACAAAAAAAAGACTATAGTCTGGAAATAGTGGTTCATTTGCAAGGGAGAAAATAAAACCACTTTGCAGGACCTCATCTAACATGCACAACATAAGGGTGTTCAGCACACCCCTGGGTGAACGTTACCTTAGAAACAAAAACAAAATAACCCAAACGTTTGTACCCTTATACTAATATGAAATTAAAAAAAAAAAAAATCAACTGATCTTTCTTAACTAGAGTATGAAACACTGTCTAGAAGCTGTGGGTTTATTTAACACAGGCTCAGAAGAAAGGACGTTATTCTTCCTCTCTGACCTCATCTGTAGGAAACATTTCCTAGTCCCTCTCTCAAACTCCTTCTCACATTTGAGCCCCATATTCTATTATATTCTAATAGTATAGTTGTATCTGAAGAATTTTGCTTCATACAAAAAATGATGCTCCATAAATTTAAAGCAAAGATAATATATGTGTTTGAAAAAAAATTTGAGTCTCTCTTTCCTTTTTGTTTTGGTATCACAATTTTCACAATACATAGAAAGTAACTGTATTTTCATGTTACAAGCAAATGATGTTCTTTTCTCTTTTTTTTGCCTAGTGATATAAAAAAGTGTAATGAAAACAGAAATGAGTGATTTGTCAATGGCATTTATTAGATTTGTGTTCATTTGTCCAGATAAATGGAATTCTGGTGCTCTCAACAGTATCTAGAAATAGTTATAAACATAATTTTTATAGTATAATTTGTAATATTAAGAAAACACTAGTGGAGGGTGACGCCTGTAGCCCAAGGAGTAGAACACCAGCCCTATGTACCAGAGGGGGTGGGTTCATACCCAGCCCTGGCCAAAAACTAAAAAAAAAAAAAAAGAAAGAAAGAAAGAAAGAAAGAAAGAAAGAAAGAAAGAAAGAAAGAAAGAAAGAAAGAAAGAAAACACTAGTGGAATACAAAAACAGCAAACACCAGTTGGAATTGTGAGCACCCCTTTATGTCTGCTGCTAATAAAAAAAAAATGTTTTAAGTCTGTGGAATGGCAGATTGATAATGTGTTTTAGTGAGATCTTATCAACCATGCTATTTTCCATAGAAAAAAGCTCATAACAACTGAAACATTAACTCATTTAATCATTATGTATATCTTAAAATTTGATTTGATTGTGTTAAGAAGTAGAAAATTAATCACCTAATGACACTTTCTGTGCCTAAGAAGCAAAAAAGTAGCTAATATTACAGGCCTGTTTTCTTGAATCTAATCTATTATATAGAATCTTCATTGTATATTTTGCGTATATCAACAGATCATTAAAAACTGCTAGTATGCACAGTTGGCTTTTTATCACCAAGATGAATAAAGCCAACCAAAATGGCTTTTTTTTTTTTTCTTCTGAGATTTTTTAGCCATACCATAATTGGACTTGTCACCTGACTCTCCAGATGGAAATAATCTAGATCTGCATCATCAGATCATGTTAAGGAATAGCTCACACGGATAGAGACGGTTCCTAAGACAACCAGCCCTTGGCAATCACCATTTTGCTCGGGGGACATTTGAGGGCTGGTTATCTTAGAGAAGATGTTATCTCAACTATTCTTTTTAGTTTTATTGTTTTTTCCCATGAATCCAAGACCTGTACTGCTTTGAAAGAAGAGGAGAAAACACAGAAAAGTGTCAGCAGAAAGCGAGGTTAAGAGATGAGGGGGAAAGAAAGCAGCTTGTGGCTATTAGTACAAATTACCCAAATGAGTCATCATTTCTGAATCACTCCGCCCTCCTGGGAAGAGACTCTGTAAGTACCTGGCCCCAGAATCCAAAGAGTATTTACAGCCAGGCCGCTACTAAATGAGGCTATGTTGGAACCTGTGTCACCTAATCTCCTAATTACAGGTGTCTGTGGTTAAAACTTGGAACTCACCAATTTGGAAGATGTTGTGAGTCTATGTTCACTAATTGATGAGTCAGTTTTGATACCAGGCAGCGTTACTGCCTGAACACAGTATACTCTGAATTCACTTTCCTCCCTGCCAACACCATTTCCCCTATTAGTTCTTTCTGATATCTCCTGATCACTTCTATCTTCAGCTTTGCTCCCTATGTGACCTGATGAAATAAGCCTAAATCTCTAGACATTGTTAGCATGCTTTTAAAGAATCAAATTCTCTAAAACAACTAGGAAAAAAACAAATATGTCTATTTTCTTCAGATAGCTGGATTGGGTACAAGGAGAACAGAGCTCTAATTATTGCAAACTTAGAATACTTGAGCTTTGTGCCAGATGCTTTGCTTTTATAATATATTTAACCAAAGCAACAATACTATGTAGCATGAATACTAACTTGGGAAACTGAAACTCAGGTAGGCCAAGTTATGGCCCAAAGTCACAAAACCAGTCATCAACCAAAAAGGAATTGGTGAAGCCAGGCCTGGCTGACTGGAAAGTTGGCCCACACTCAGTCCCAGGCTCTGATCATTAAATATGTGTCTGATGGGAGCTATGAGGACAAATTGCATGGCTGTTATTATGTAGCATGCACAGTAAATGAAGTAATGCATTTGTATGGGCTGTGTAACTATAAAATACTCTACAAATTTTATTGCTGTTGTTACAGTTATATTTATTACCTCTCTGCTGGGGGTGATTCTATACACATCATAGAATAAATAAATATTCAGAGTCCTTAGTCCCCAGTGAAGCATCATTATGGTTATGATGAGCTATCTTCTCAACAGAGCAGAGATGCACCCCCAGTGTGTGATGCCAATTCTTATGGATAATTCCTAGCTTCATGTAAACCACAATAATTGTCTTTCTTTGCCTCCTGCATCTTTAATTTTCTCTTCTGTTACTTACTCAGCTGTCGGAGGGCCAGTGACTTTGAGTCACAGTCCAAAAGGAAAGTCAGTTTGAGGGCCAAATGCCATCAAAGAGCATGCCAGTTTATGATAAAATATTACTTTAAAAGTTTAATATTTTTCATATATATCAACTCTTAAATATAATTAAGAAAAATGAAATCATCTTAATAGTTGAATAAATCAGTGTGCTGCTATATACCATGAAATCCATATATACAAATACGGAAAGTTATCCAGGATTCATCAATAGGTGAAAAAAATTGAAAATTAGAAGTGTAATATGAATCTTTTAACATATTTTACAAATGTATATCTACATATAGATAAAAGAAAAAGCTGTGGCTACCGTAAGACGGGAGAAGATACCCAAGGAGAGGGAAGGAAGAATTTCAAAGCCTGCTCATTGTATTTATTTGAATAATGTACAAGATGAATAAATGCATGTATTACTTGCATAATAAAAAAGTCAGCAGTGAATTTTAAAATTATAAACTTATTAGTTATCAGAAGAGCTAATTAGTGTTTCATTGTTGAAGTGAAAAAACTTTCAAACAGAAGAGAATAAATTAAGAAAGAAATAATATTTTTTAAAAAATTATAACTGAAAATTTCTAAAGTTTCTATAGTGTAAGTTTCCATCAATGCCTACCTGAATGAATAAATAGATAAATACAATAAATAAAGCTCTCCAAGGTAGATCATCATGAAATTTCAAAACACCACCGATTTTCATGAACTGGTGGGAGGAAGGAGAATGGGCCAGAGTGGGAATGGTGGTAAATGAGGAAATTAAACACACAAGAGACAAAGATGGGGTTGGGAGGTCAGGAGCAGCTAAAACTGTAGCCAGTACTGAACTGTGGAAACAGCTTTATTTATATA
This sequence comes from Loris lydekkerianus, assembly GCA_963574355.1. Lineage (NCBI taxonomy): Eukaryota > Metazoa > Chordata > Mammalia > Primates > Lorisidae > Loris > Loris lydekkerianus. The sequence continues at coordinate 12,920 of CAUYPK010121553.1, read as the reverse complement.
GTATCTAAACAAGGTTGCTAAATGATGTACATCTTAGCACATGGAGTAAAGATTAACTTTAGGAAGGAAAAGCTTCCTTTTCCTAAGAATGAAGCTTTTCCTTCTTACCAGCAAGATAAAAAGAGAAAAACATGCAGGGGCTGCATGACTTCTGGCAGAGGAGAAAAGAAAGTTTGTTGTTAAAGGAGAAGCTAGAGACATAACCTGCAAATATCTTCTCCCATTCTGAGGGCTGTCTGCTTGCTTTACTTACTGTGTTCTTGGCTGTGCAGATAAGATGTTTGTTTTTAAACAGTTTGTGTTTTATTTTGAAAATAGATTTTCCTACTCTTTGATGGTATTTACACATTTTGTGATCCTACTTCTCACATATGAGCCCAAACTGTTATTTGCCAACTCACCCAAGGTACTCAAAGAGTCCTTGAGTCCACTGAGAGTCCAGCATTCAGGTGTGGCAGGGGCAGGGGTGCTGGTACCATTGTAGTCTTTTCTTTTCCTTCTCTCATCTTACTTTACTCCCCTCTAGTTTTATTTGATGTTTGAAAAATTTTAAACAAAGTCTATTTTTGAAACTATCTCATGTTTAGTAAAAATGTTGTGGAGAACTTTGTCACTTCTTAAATAATCTTCTAAAAACGTTTATATTTTTGGTATACATTTAAAAGATCTCTCAAATACTAAGTGCAACTTTTACTACAGTAGCTTCAATTTTTCTTCGCATAAACTACCCTCACATTAGTTGTATAGCTATAAAGTATTAAATTCCTTTAAATGAGTGGATAAATTTTTTAACTGCTAAATTCTTCTCCCACTTAGACACAAATGTGATTTGTAAGGAATATATGTACATACGCATTTTTCTTTTTTCTCATTTAATATTTCCTACCTGAACTTCTAGTATTTTAAAGCACAAATCATGTTGATGACATCACCAACATAAATTGTATAATTTATTCCTTGCTAACATAAGTATTTTTTTCGAATTTGAAAATCTGCACAAAAGACCTGAGTCCAATATACCATAATTTTAACATCCTATAACCTAGAGATATTTAAATCCAATTTGTATCCTGTAGTGAGGTCACAATCTGAACTTGTGACCCGCTTAGGATATGGGAAAGATGTTATAAGTAGAGCATCAAGCCAGTGACTGACATTGCACCCACTTGCCTAGGAATATGCAGTGTCAGATGTGCAGGCACATATGCTAAGAGATAAAAATTGGAAAAGGTGTTCAAACTATAAGGTACAAAAAAATCATTATGAAAGTTAATTATCTAACAAGTTGAAAAATATGATAGATCATGACATACCAGTCATCAGGAAACCTGTCAATAGTAACAACACTTTTCCATATTTTTACCTTAGTGTAAAAGAATTTGTTAATACAGCTTCAGATTTCTGTTTACAACCCATAGTTTAAAGAAAATATTTTAAGATAAATAAATAATGCTTTCACTCTCTCCATTCTATAATATATAGAGAATTATTCTGGTGCTTATCCCATTTTCTTTCTGATTTCTCTAGGTTAAATTTGGAACTCACCATTTAAAACTTAAAATATGACATTTACTGTACACTTTATATTAAGGCCTCTTGGAATTCTGAACACAGTTAAATACGACTACCTACTTATTAGATTTATCAGTACCCTGCAAACATTTCGTTCTCCATCAAAACCCCCCAAATGCAAAGACAATCAGTGTCCAATTTTTCCCCCAATCATTTAGTACTAAAAGATCAAGATTGCAACTAACCTAGCTTGCTATTCTGTGCTGCATCAGCAGCTTCAAGTGGACAATGCAAACACTGCATTTCACTAGCCCTTTCCAATAAAAGACTGGCACATGCAGCTTGATCACTGATCTAAACCAAGTCCATACAAAGAAACAGAATACAATAAAATTTATAGTAAGATTTCCTACAAAATAAAGTTGAGGTTTGCCTAAAGCCTATAGCTCTGAAAGACTAGAAAAAGCAAAGCTGAAACAGCCTCTGATTAATTCAAGAATGAATTCACTGAGTAAAATTCACCCAAGAGTTTACTCTATTGTTGGATAGTCAGACATTAAAAACCTATGTTTCCATGGGAAAAATCTTAGGATTTCCATTTTCTTTTGGAATTAATAAATGTTTCTATTATATGTCAAACATGTTTTTGTCTATACTAAGCATTCACTTGTAGAATTCTAACTAAATTAAAAGTTTTGAGTGTTAGAAAAGCACAGTCCTTCATATTAATTAGGGCTACAAAACCTTGAGAGCAGGTAACAAACCTATTACAGATAATTTTAGCATAGTAACTAGATAAATGAAAAATAATGAGCTGACTGCTCCTGAAATAACACATACTTGAAGAATTAGAATGACAAAATTCCCATTCTAACTAGAAAATCAACTAAATACCTTTAAAATAGATTTCAAAAGCCAGATTAGGTGGACTGCAAAAAAAGTCACAGAAAAAGGTTATATGTATACTAGCTTCCAATGTCAAGTGCAAGAATCAGTTTACAACCCAGTTATCATGTAAGTTTAGAGAAAAAAAAAGGCTCTGTGCACTTACCTATATGTATAAACACAAAATGTTAACAGCAGGAAAAATAGAGGCTCTTCATACATTTCAGAATTGTCTAAAATTTTTATAGCAAAAATACATGACATTTTTAATTTTAAAAGGCTAAAAATCAATACATTACCAGGACTAACTGTAGTTTCTTATAAAGGATGGAGTACATTTTCATTTGTTAAAAAAGAGAGAAAAAAAGCTTAGTCCTCCACAATCTTTTATTAGTATTATATTTATCCAAAAAATTTCAAGAGAAAAACAAAGAAAGTAATACAAAATTCATAGTATCTCAAGTCTCACTGTTTAGATAGGCTCATAAATGAACTGTCTGTTAAGTGTCTTGAGATGTCCAAATAGCATTTTTAATAATTTTCAACATCTCTTTAGCAGTGACTTGATTTTAATTCTCAAGTAATGACTCTGGATTTAACTTTTTGCAAAGGTAAGCGTTACCTAGTTGTACATGTCAAAGCCCCAATAAATACCAGGAGGTGTTTTCTTAGGGCTGAGATGCACGAATTTTATCAAGTAACAATCCCCCAAAAGCTGAGCTCAATACACTGCCGAACATTGGCTAGAGAAGTCAAACTATATATCCCGATCAAATAACGCTCTGCAAACCTTAAGACCACTACCTTATTTCAGGAAAACAGGAAATACAGGTGAGGTGTTGCTGACTATGCCACTGACAGTAGTTCCGGTGAGGGAAATGAACTCTTTAGTACCTGCCCTGGACACAGACAGTACACCAAGCTGGACTTGGGGCCGTTCTTGCTAAACAAGGAGTAGGGGAACTTTTAATATTCTTGTTAGAAACGTTAAAAACGCTTTTCTTGAAGCACCCTTGAGTTACGCATGCCATCATTATTACACTTCGTACTGAAATACGACGCCGGCTGACTACTGGGAGCTCGTACCGGGAAGGAGCGAAGGCTCTCCGCTCGGCCCGACGTCACAAGCCGCCCAGCGGTCGCCCTTCCCTCCATCACAGAGGCCCAGAGCCCCCTACCCCGGCGCGATTCTCCGCACAGCCGGGGTCCTGTCACCACCCCTGAGGCCGGGGGCGCCCTCCCTTCTTCCCACCACGCTTCTCCGTTTGTCTCTCGACCTGAATCTTGCAAAGGTTGGGCTGGAGGATGGAGAAGGTCCCTGCCAGATCCAGATCTGGGAGCCCTGGGGCAGCGACCTCAGTTTTCCCACCACCACCACCCCCGCACGCCACCCCAGCAATAGCCCTCAACTTTGTCCAACTTCTTGTAAAGGCCCAGGTTCAGGGTTTTGAAACCTCCTCTAACTCCAAGTCTGCACTCCCCATCCCCAGAACGGAATGGGAAAGGCAGAAAAGAGGCGTGAACCCCTGCCTCTCTTTTCCTACCTTCCTTGGCCACAAGGACCCTCAACTCACCAACTCTTCCAGAGCCCTCTCCCCTTTCTGGAACTGGTTCCAGTGGCCCCAGTCTCATAGAGGGTTGGAGCTGAGAGCGGCAAACAAGGGGTGACCTCCGTGACCTCATTCTCCTCCCTCTCCCACTTGGGGTGCCCGGGTGCCTGGCGGGTCGTGCGTACCGGGCGGCTGTGGGCCGCCCCCGGGGCTGTCCGGCTGCTGCGCGCCCGGGGCCGGGAGGCTCTTGCGCTCCTTCTGGGACTCCCTCCGGCAGCCGCCCGCGCCGGGTCTGTGCCCAGAGGCCCCGGCTGGGCTCCTGCCGCCGCGGCTGCTGGCTCCTGCCGCCGCCGCCGCTGCCTCGTCGCGCCTTTTGCGCTGCAGCTGCTGCTGGCGCCGGCGCTCGGCCTCGCGCAGGATGTCGAACGGGTCCGACTCGTCGTCCAGCAGCTGGTGGAAGCGGTTGGCCACGACGCAGCCGAAACTCTCCTGCATCGCGGCGCTGGCGGCGGCCGCGGCCACGGGACTCCCCAGAGCACCCTTCATGCCGCCGCGGGCAGCCGACGCAAGCGTGTCTCAGCGAAGCCGGCGGCGAGGACCCATCCCGCCCGCCTCCGCCACTGCCTTCCCTGCCCGACCCGGTCTGGTCCCTCCGGGCACCCGCCCCCGCGCTGCCGCAGCCGCCGCCCCCGCCCGCCCAGCTGCGCCAGACAGCCAATCAGCGCTCGTGGATACGCCCCCATCCCTGGACGACATCCCTGCAGAGCCAATCACCTGCCGGATGCTTCTACGTCACACGACCTCTGTGCCGCTCCCCCTCCGACTCGGCAGGGAGGGGCAGGGCCCAAGGGGCGGAGCTACCGGCTGGAGAAACTAGTCTTGTGGTCCAGGCAGCTCGAACTTGCGGGTGGGTAGCGGCCATTATGTGGGTTCTCTCTGGGGTTGGTTCCATATTCGTTATCGACCACTCTTCTTTGAAGCTTATATATACAATTAGCCGTTAAACAGCTATATGTTGAGCATTTACTATGTACTAGGTGTTAATGTTGTAGGAGGTACTACCTCCGTGTTTTCATGGATCATACTCTGCAGACAGAACAAGTGCCCCGACTGCCCAGAGTTCCCCACGAGCCTGAAGCAGAGTGACCTGAACTGATTGGAACGTGACAGTTAAACTGAGAAAAAGAGGTGAAAACGGGCTGGAGGGAGGTAAGCGCAGAAGTCTTGAAGTTGGATGAAATACAAGCCATTGGAGTTAAAGGAAAAGCAATGTAAGTGGAATGCAAAGAATTAGGGAGTACTCTATTTTTGCAATTATTCTGGAAGCAGTGGGAAGCAAGTTTTAAGCATAAGCAGCCTTGTATTTGAAAAGGATACTCTAGCTGCATTGTGGACGAATAGTTTGGAGGAAGGTCAAAATGGATGCTGGGGGACCAAACAGAAGATTGATGTAAAACTCCAAGGAAGAGTCAATGATAATGACTTGGACTAGGGTGATGGCGGTGGAGGTGAATGGATTCAAGGAGGTCATGAGGCACTAGGTATGGGTGTTGAAGAAAAAAGTATAATGACTCTTATTTTCCTGGCTCGAGCATCTGAACAGTAGAGGTTAGTCACAGAAATAGAGCACTGGAAGAGACCAGGTTGAAGAAAATCATGAGTTCAGTCTTGAACATGTTGAGGTTTGTGGGGTTTTGTTTTGTTTGTACTTTTGAAATATTCAATTGGGGCCTGGAGCTCAGAGAATAATGCTGGACTTGGATTTCCTCCAGGAAATTTTGCTTGGGCACTGGTGCAGACTCTCTTGGCAGCCAATTCTACAGCCATTTTCTTTCTGTTACATTTTTCCAGAACCTACATTTTGTTCAGGCACGAGGTGGCTGTATACTTTAGGGGAAGCCTTAAACTTAATCTTTTTTCTTTATTTTATTTATTTTTTTGAGACATAGTCTCACTTTGTCACCCTTGGTAAAGTGCCTTGGTGTCATAGCTGACAGCAACCTCAAACTCTTGGACTTTAGCAATTCTCTTGCCTTAGCCTTCTCAGTAGGTGGGATTACTGGCACCCACTACCACACCCAGCTATTTTTTTAGAGATGGGGTTTTGCTCTTGTTCAGGCTGGTCTCGAAACTCCTGTGCTTAAGTAATCCACTGGCGTCATCATCCCAAAGTGCTAGGATTACAGGCACTGATTAATCTTAAATCATTCATTGTACTTAATTCCATTCTCTTGCCAGTGATTGATGTAGTAATGGGCTGTGGAGAAAATTCAGCAGAACTGATCTGCACAAAAGTATTCTGGGAAATTTTTTCTTGCACCTAAAGTGGGATTGAGAAGGATCTCCTCATTTTTGTTCTTTGGTCCTTGTTATGTGAGAGGGATATGGTGCCTAGAGTTGTTGCTCCTTATTGTGAGCATGAAGACAGTGAAGCAGAAGGATGGAGAAAACCTAGAACTTTAACGTTGTTGAGTTGCCAAATTAACCCACTTCAACCTCCCTACCTCAGAGATGATAAATGCCATTATTGTTTAATCTATTCTTGTGTATGTTTCTTGCATTCAAAAGCATTCTTCTTAGAGCGTCTTGCTCAGGTACTTCATGACCAGCTTTTATTTTCCTTTAGTAGCAAATAAAAAAAGAATTCTTAAAAAAAAATTTTTTCTTACATTATTTTGAGACAGAGTCTCACTCTGTTGCCCAGGCTAGAGTGCCATGAAGTCACGCTAGCTCACAGCAACCTCAGAGTCGTGGGTTCAAGCAAGTCTCCTTCCTCAGCTTCAAAAGTACTGGGACTACAGTTGCCTGCCACAATACCCAACTGATGAAAAAGGAAGTCTTAATCATAATTGGTGTGATGTTTGTGTTTTATTCACTTATTCGATTTTCTGTCATTCCTGAGGAGGACAGGGATGATGCCTGTCTTATTCATTGTAATTCATATTCTAAGTGCTTGGCATTCTAGACAGCTGTACAGTAAATTTTCGGTAAATATTTGTTGAAGAACTGAAGAATTTAAAATGTTTGGGTCAGCAAAGATTAATGCTTGTATTTTCTACCCAAAAGAATTAAAAGCCTGTTCCAATGAAAGCATGTATGGCTATGTTCACTATAGCCAGAAGATAGAAACAACAAAAATATATATTACCTGATGAATAGATAAAATATGATACAATGGATTATTATTTGGCCATATAAAGGAATGAAGTATGTGCTACAACATGGATAAACCTTGAAAACGTTATTTTAAATTAAAGAAGACTGACACAAAAGGTCACATATGGTATGATTCCATTTCTATGAAAGGTTCAGAATCCATAGAGACTGAAAGCAGATTAGCAATTGCCAGGGTGGGGTACAGAGACTTTAATGAGCATGGGGGTTTTCTATTGGTGCAATCAAAATGTTCTGGAACTAGATAGTATGATGGTAGCACAAAATTGTGAATTTACTAAGTGTCACTCCATTGTATAATTTTAAATTATAAAAATAATAAATTTTATGCATCTTTTACCATGCTTTCGAAAAACAGAAACAAATCATCTATTTTGGAGTCAGACCAAGGTTTCAGTCCTGCCTCTGGCACTCATTAATTTTGTGACCATGGACATGTTTCTTATTTCTGTGCCTCAGTGTTCTTATCTGTAATATGGAGAGAATAATGGTCCTTCCCTCAAAGGGTTATTATACTTGCACAAGGTAATGCATATGAAGTGTTCTGCACAGTACCTGGAACAGAGTAAATCCACAGCAAAAGTCATTGTTATTATCATCATTATTTGTATCATCATCATCATCATTTTAAATCAGTCTTAAGAACAGGTAAAATCATAAAAGGACCTTGTCACAAGGTAAAGAAGTTTCCAAAAATTTTTTACAAACCAGAAACAACATGTGCACCAGAGACCACATTGTGATCTCTGATCACTGCTCCGAACAAAGTTGTCTTCGGCATCTTTAAGCTGCTCATAGGCAACCACAACACCAAGGAGTCATTACCACTTGAAAGAATGGCCTATTTTCCTCCTACTGGACATCTGGAGTCAGCCTACTCTCCTATTTTCTAACAGTTTTCCTTCCAGGGTAGCCAACTATTGGGAGTCCTGGCTTAAAACATACTCAGAGCTCTGCATCCTAATTTCTAAATCACAAATGCCCAGAAGAGTTGTTAAGTGAACCAATTCTGGTTGCTTCAGGATTAAGAACATCTTTGGAACTGAAACAGAAATGAGTAATCTGTAGCTTATATTAGCTGGTGATAAGTTTTTTATGGGGCTGTTGATTACCGCAGAATTTACTGATGGTGACTTACTAAACAACCCCATATTTTTTACTGACAATTTTTCTGCTGGGAGATTGTGTCCTTAAATTCATTCCTAAAATATAATTCTATCACATCGGCATGAGTTATTCACAACGTTGTATTTAATGAGGTCAGTTTAATAAACTGATCTTTCTAATAATCTGAGATATGAAAACAATCTGCAGTAATTATAATCTCAGGTAGAAACACACACAACCATATAGCATAGTGAATTAAAGGACATTTAAAAAAGTGTGGATGCTAAATAATACCAGCAGCCTTTCCTTGGTCATTTTATAATTCCAGTGGTTTATTCCCAGCAATGGAAATTCAGTGAAGCTTACCAGATATAAAATATAAATTACCTTGAATTTCTTAATAGAAGAGTTCCATTAGGAATAATAAACTATGCTAAAATCTTCCATATTGACTTAAAATTCACAGAACACTCAATTGAAAAATTAAAAATCTGTATCTTCATTACTTTCAATTACTTGCAGAGAGCAATATTTGGTGAGGACCAAGGTGGGGGGCCAGGCAAGGCTGTAATGGATTTGAGTTCTTACTAAATGCCAAAAACTGCATTCTACCTACTTTGTTTTGCCAGCAAATTACTAACTCTTTGCCTACCTTTTCTCCTCTCTAAAATTAGTATGATTATAATCTGTCTCGTTTTCCTCAAAAGGTCAAAGGGAAAACAAAATCAAAGAAGTCAATTGGATTGGGGTAAACCATATCAGGATATCAGGATCCAGTCTTTCTCCCTCTCTTTCTCTCCCTCTCTCCCTCCTCATCTCTTTGCTATATTTTCTGTTGTGTTGGCTTCACTTTTACCAGTTTCTCTCCTGGATGGCTCCAGTGCATATTTTCAGCCCTGGAGTTCTAACATCACAGGAAAAGAAAGAGAATTTTAATTTCAACATGTGTACAGAAGTCCCAGAATTGAACCACTGGCCTGTCTTAGGCAAACGTATGCTGCTGAACCAGTTGCTGTAGTGCAGGGAATTAAATTCTCAGATCAGCCATGCCCAGTCTGAGCTGGAGTGAGACCGTAGTCAGCCGGCCTTGAACCAGTGGGACTGAGAGTAGAGGGGCAGTTTCAGAGGAAGATAAGGTTTCTAATACCAAAGATAGGAGTCTACCAGAGGCTGGGCAGGTAACAAATAGAATCCCTCACAAGTGATGATTAGCATGAACATTTTATTGGTATGCCTCTTTTGTGCTATGATAGAATGTTTTGTCCTTATTTCTCCTCCGGCCAGAAGTCATATCAAATTCGTTTGTGGATACCTTCTTTCTCTTCTTTCCAGACATCAGTGCCTGGAAAGCCACCTTTCATTCAACACGTATGTTTTTTTGATGAATGAATTTCTTATTGTAGAGATATGCTCATGACGAATAATTTTGTGAGTGTTCAAAATCAAAATGCAACAAATTAATTGTAGATGAGAAGTTCATAAATGAATGTTACATGATCAGATAGATGTGATACTGTTTTTTTTTGCCAATATTATTTTACATATCTGCTGATAATCATAGCTGAATCTTATATAGTGCTTCTTAGGTGTCAGAATTTTCCATCTGTTCATTAAACCTTTATGAGAATCTGATGAAGTAGATGCCTTGACAGCCCCATGTACCAGTAAGGGGGAACTAGGCACATGAACGTGGGCAGTCTGAATGGAGTCCACAGTCCATACCATTATGCTTTACTGTTAGGCACTGAGCTAAACCTGGAATGTCAGCAGGATAAAGTCTTCCATTTTAAAGACTGTGCAAGCAGAAGGCAAACATCATGTATATACACGTGTAAAGAAAGTACTAGTTCTCAGCACAGCCCTAAGGGGAGCCATGTGATGGTTCATATCACTAATAGAAATTGTGTGAGGGAGTGCTTACTTACTAAGGCTGGAGTGGGGGCAAAGTGGTATACTTAGAACCCACCAATATCATATTATGTGGTGAATGCTTTACTATATTTATACTAAGATTGGACTAATGCTGAAATAAGACTGACTGGTCTTAGGCTTAGATTATATTTCAGAAATGGGTTCAAAACTAAGCTAACACCTCACTTATCTAAGGATAGTCTATGGACTAGCAGCTTCCACATCACCTCAGAACTTTCTACAAATGCAGAATTTCAGCTCCACCCTGGAGCTACTGAATCAAAATGTACTTTTTATGAGATTCCTAGGAGATGCCTGAACACAGTAAAATTGGAGCTAAAATAAAAATACAAAGTCAACAATTGGATCTGTCAGTATCATCTGATGAATCCTGATTGTCATTAGTAGCTGAAGGAGTTTGCATTTATCTGGTAGCCTGGACATTCAGATGTTCAGCCTGAGATCCTGGCACATGATTAGAAAAGATAGCTTGACCACCAAAGAGGGACAGAGATTCCACAGGCCCATGCTTTCTGGGGGTCCTGGCTATCCTGCTGCCCTGGGGTTGAAAGGTGGAAAAGCAGAAGCCTACCAAGCAGCGGAAGGAAAAACCACTGTTTACTCCAGGCAGTGGAGTAAACAGTGAGCTCTCTAGGAGCCTGGTGAGCAAGCCACCCCTGGAATAGGAGAAGAATAGTACTCTGTGCTGACAGGGCTGGACATCCCTGCTGATTGGCAAAGGAAAACTAAAAGCTCCAGATTTATTGTCACAGAGCAGGCAACGAAGGGTGGATTTGGAATTGGCAGGCAATACCTTAATAACTGGTACACTAGGATGCATTTAAACAGTTTAGGGTGTGTGTGTGTGTATTACCATTTTGGTATTTCCCATTTTTCCCATTCTCAACCATGTTGCTATGAGTGACCGTAGGCATACAGATTTTCACACTTGAATGATTATTACATGAGATTTTGAAATTGAAGAGAGGGACATGAGAAGATTTGCATCCCATTCTACTGTTAATCTAAGTAAGTCCTGGGCTGAAGTTTTCTGGTGAAAACAGAAATCAGCAGCTGCCCAGATTACTTAGGAATGGCCAAGGGCCTTATTGGGAGTTGGGCACTGTTGCTGTTTTAAGATTTATTGCAACTCCCAGGAAAAATACCTATTTAATAACTCTTCATCTGACATTCTGAATTGTCATTGAAGCCCAAGCTCATAGTCATCCAGGTCTCTCCCAGGATAATATACCCCTCATTCCATCACCTGCAGGACCATCATAGCTCTTTCAAATCTTTATTTGGCACTTGAGGATCCTATTTTTCACCCTTGGGAATATTTTATTTGTTTTGTGCTATTAGAAACATGTATAGGTGTTTGTAAACAGAAGCTGAAGGGCTTGAAGGCCTTGTTTTCTTCATGGAAGGCTTATCCTACTTTTTTTGCTCCTTTTGCCCTCATCACATTCCCATCCAGAAATCCCTTCAATTCAGCCTATGGGTTCTTGAAGACATACTTTAATCCATTCATCTGCTAAGTACCCACATTATGTCAGACAATCCTTACAAGGATCCTGAAGGACAGATGCTGTTGTCACCATTTTGTACACATGAAAACTATGGGTAAAAGCCCGAAAAATGTCAAGGTCACAGAGCCTTAGGTATTAAAGCTTGACTGTGATACAAGATTCCCCAGTGGAAGCCCAAAGTATGGCCATATTTTAGAAAATATTGTAATTAGTCAAAGGAGTAAGAGTTCAGTAGGCTTCTGTCCTGGCTCAAAAGGCCTCACTGTGCCCTGTGGTCTCTGGTTTGATGTGAGCTTCCTCCAGTGACCCTTCTCATGGTCACCTGAACACCTGTTCACACATACATAGGCTCTTACATAAGTCTTTGTTCCTCAAAGGCACCGTTGTCTTTGGAGTTCTTGATCCAGCAGGGTGTTACGAGTCAAGGGACAGTGGTTTCTTCCAAGGGGACAGGGCCTTCCCACATGGAACATCTCTTAGAAATGTTAGCTGGCAGAGAGTACCAACAAGCAGTGAAGGTTTCACCAACCTCCCCTGAGCATTAATTAGGCAATAGTACAGGATGGGGACCACCTACCTATGTTTTCGATTATTGCTTCCCAGAGAAGCTGTCCATTGTTAATTTGTTATTTATATATTTTGGGCAATTTCAAATTTACATAGAACACACACACAAAAACGTGCACAAAGACCCTGAAACATCATCACAATATGTGACCGAGACAATCCTTAAAATAGGCCCCTCTCCCCACAATTATTATTAAAGATTTGGCATGTTGTTTGTATTGTATTTCCAAAAATTTTTTTCTTTTTATTTTATTTATTTATTTATTCATTCACTTTTATTTCAGATTAACATAAGGGTACAAATGATTAGGTTACATTGTTTGCATTTTTTTTTTTTTATTGTTGGGGATTCATTGAGGGTAGAATAAACCAGATTATACTGATTGCATTTGATAGGCAAAGTCCCTCTTGCAATTGTGTCTAGCCCCCAAAAGGTGTGGCACACACCAAGGCCCCACCCCCTTCCTCCTTCCCCCTCTCTGCTCTTCTTTTCTCCACCCTCCCTCCTTCTTTCACTCTCTGCTCTCCCCTTCCCCCACACCCACTGTGACATTAATTTTCTATAATTTTCATCTTATCATAATTGATCATATTGGATTCATTCTTCTTCATTCCTTGATGCTTTACTTAGAATAATGTGTTCAACTTCCGTCAAGTTTAATACAAATTATGTAAATTCTCCATT
>CAUYPK010121552.1:0-13920 GCA_963574355.1 Loris lydekkerianus | reverse complement strand
TTTTTTTTTTTTTTTTTTTTTTTTTTTTTTTTTTTTTTTTTTTTTTTTGTCTCTCCCACCTCTGGCATATGGGGCCAGCGCCTTACTCCTTTGAGCCACAGGCGCTGCCCATCCCCTCCTCCCCTATTTTTATACAGAAGCAGGTTAGACACACATGTCTACATGCAATCATTATGGTTAATCTTCTATCACTCAAAATGCCTTTATTTTTTCTTCTATTTCATTATCATAATCCCTACTTCTGCTACGGAAGTAGATAACCTGCTCTGAAAATATTCTAAGGCAGGATTACAACAATGTGAGGCTCTTACAATGAAGGAAGCATCATAACCCACTCCCTTGACTCACTGGAGTTCAGGTGGATCACATGACCTTTAGCTCTACACAAAGAAATCACAATATTCCACCAGGTGAAAAAGTTCCATTTATGGTAATGGTGCACTAGATAATTCAGGACAGAACACGTGTAAATGATAAGACATGCTGGACGCATACAAAAGTTATATATTTGGAAGCATTAAAGACCACCAAAAATAAAATTGACAATTTATTCTTCCAATAATTTTTTTAAAGAAGGACCACATGACAATTCAGGACCTGAAAATAAAATAATAAAAATTGTTAACAATGAATAGTTTTCACAGCAGATTATTCACAGCTGAACAGAAAACTGGTGAACTCAAAGTAACGTCAGACGAAAATATCCATCCTGAAGATGTAAGACGCCAGAAGGATGAAAGAGAAAAGGCAAAGAGAGACAGAAGCTAGGGTAGAAATTCCCTACCTCGTATCTCTTTTTATTCCTTACACATAAATGAGGAAATAAGAGAGAGAATGGATAGAATTGATATTTGAAGAGGTAATGGTAGAAAAGAACTTCAAAACTTAAGAATGATTTCTAGCCAAATAATCAAGAAGGACTGCAGACTCCACGAAAGATGAACAGAATGAAAACTACACTTCCACACACCATAGCAAAACTCCTGAAAACCAAAGATAAAATGTTAAAATAAGTGAGAGGGAAAAAAGATTCATCATTTTTAAGCAGCAAAAATAAAACTCCCAGCTGATTTCCCAATACAATGGTAAGTAAAAGACTTATTTCTTCCCAGAGCTAGAAAAACACTAAACATTCGCAGGACGATGACTTTCAGTCCTGCTGTCCCTTACCTGGTGCTTTAAATCACTTCACATGTTAAGGTACTAAGACTCACCTATAGTCGGGCCACCTTGCCAACAGTCTTATTCACTACAGTCTAGTCTACACCTTATGATCTTTTCAGGGACCTTGTAAATTTGAGAATGAATATTTAGCCACTCTCAAAATACACATCAGTAATTCCTAGGTCCTTCGAATACTGCAATCATGCTTATTTTGTGTCTTAACCTCATTACTCAATAACCACCAAGACACACAGTATTCTCTGGATATGCACATAACTTTTAGCAATGCCCTCCCCCTCCCCCGATCCACTGATTTCTTAGTCTAGTGGTGACTTTCTCTGTAAACTCTAACAGCACACGCCACTTACACAGACTTAGGAAGTATGTACTATACCTGTCTCAATGCTCTCCACACATGGCCTATTTCTAAAATAGAAGCAAAGAACAAAAGGAAACACGTAAGAAAACTCTTTGACATCTGGAGCAAGGCATTTCACTGCGGCAGCTATCTTTCCCAGCTATGAACCCTGACCTATGAAAAATAAAAAATTAACTCCGAGCTACTAACATTTTTTAACAGTCTGAATCTCCAGTTGGAAAAACCGACATTCCATCATTCAGAACTTAAGTCAGTCTTAAATTAAGCACAATTTAAACAGCCACAATATTCTAATTACTTAGATTAAAATATCAAACTAAAAGAAAGAGGTCTGTTAGCAGCTGTCACGTTGTCAGTTGTCAGAAGGACGAGACAGGGGCCCGGGGAGGTGACAGAAAGTGTGATCTAGAGGCCAGAGAAAAGTTTAACTGGCATTGATCATACTGTTTAAGAAGTGGGTTTCTGTACTTTACAGAAATTTTGACTGTATCCTGTCTGTGATGTCATTATAGAGCATTATAGACTGTCAGGAAATTAGTGTCTCATGTCTCTGAGTTAGTGGATAATTAACTTTACATTTCAGAGGTCGCAGCACCAACAACAGCGTAGTCAGAAGAATCTACCATGTCACACAATTTCCCTATTTCCTAAAAAGATCCTCGTTGTATGGCAAGGGTTATCGACCTTGGTGCTGCATTAAAAACATTCCAGGGAGCCTTTAAAGCATGTCCGTGCTCAAATTCAGC
Source organism: Loris lydekkerianus (assembly GCA_963574355.1). NCBI lineage: Eukaryota > Metazoa > Chordata > Mammalia > Primates > Lorisidae > Loris > Loris lydekkerianus. The sequence continues at coordinate 11,631 of CAUYPK010121552.1, read as the reverse complement.
CAGATCAATTCAAAGAGGAAAGCCCAGCAGAAGTAGGGAATATACAATTATGGTTGAGAGTGTTTTTTTTTTTTTTTTTAATAAAGGGCTAAGAAATATAGATGAGTATACAAAGTATTAGGAAGCAACAAAATATGCGTTAAAAATAGCCTTTAGAGTTCTAAAAAGTTTTCATGGTTTAAAGGTATACAATAATATAGTTCTTAAATATGCACAAATATGGTAGCTTATCATTAAACTCAATATTGTGATCTGGCACTAGTTGTACTTTTGCTTAGAAGACTTACATTACTAGTACTTAAAGACTGCAAAATGTGGTGAAAGCTCGAAAACTGCCCGTGAAATGACACAGGTACATTCCGAAGCACTGCCCCTGAGTCCTTAAAACACTCATGGAAATGAATTCCTATTTGCTAGTAAGGTAAACAAAAAGGCATATTTCTTCAAAGCAAGGTCAAAGATGTAAAAAGTATACTTTTATTCTTTTGGGATAGTATGTGAAAAAATTTACTGGAGTTATATAAATAGCAATGAATACCGTATATACTCGAGTATAAGCCGAGTTTTTTCGGCACAAAATTTGTGCCGAGTTCGGGTTTTTCGGGTTTTTTTGTGACGGAAAAACTCGGCTTATACTTGAGTATATACGGTAGCTTACTGGTTGCCACCCATTAAAAGTCACAGTTTTTGAAAAGAGTAAGAATTTTTCAATTTTTTACAAATATCACGTCTATTTTTGTAAATAAGGAATAATGGAGATATGTAAAGATTGACATAGTAAGAACTTTCCTTGTGTCCTATAAAGACATTTTATGTGCATTTCCTTCTCCTGATGCGGAGATGGGGAGGAAGTGTTGCTTTATTGTCAGGGAAGATCATTGTTCATGTGTGGGCACTGATATGGCATTTGGAAAGACAGGCATAGTCTACCTAATATATACATAGTACATTTAATATAAAACACATATGTACACACACACATTTTAAATGCTAGTGAGTGGTGAGACAAAAGCAATTTTGTAGTAACAAAGAAAAATGAAGAGAAAAAAATCACTACACATGCTTACACCTGTCATACACCTTATATACATATAGACACGTGAGTACAAAAGTGGCATTTAGGCAATTTAGAAAAATAAGGAGAAATTTTTAAAAAGGAAATTTTTAAAGGAAAATCATTTAAATACATCTATGTTGATTCCTGCTTCTTTTAAGTGGCAAACAATTAAACAGAGAAACAAACATAAAAACCCAGGCAGAGCAGGCAACCTAAGACAGGGGCTATGTTTTTCCGCCTACTTGACCTTTATCGAGTTTTGGTTCCATATGTGCAAGTAAGTGTTGATCAATTAGTTCCAATTTAGTATTGACTACATATGCTGCTTGTTTTTCCATTCTCACAATACTTCATTTAGGAGAATCGTCTCTAGGTCCATTCAGGTTGTTACAAAAGATACTAGATGACCATTTTTCAGTGATTTTTTTTTTTTAACCAAGTTCTCAGGCATGGACACATTAGAAATAAATATATTTGTCTCTGACAACTGATAAAAGAAATGTAACTCTATTAACATATTTGTTCAGAGGTAGGTATCTGCATATTGAGAAATATAATGTCAAAATAAGCATCTCATCTATAAAATGAATATGATGTTCTCACTGGTTCCCTTTATAATATCAGTGAAGTATTCTATAGAGAAAAGAACTGATGAGTAAGTGATATTTTTGGTTTTGTTTTTGAATTTTTTTTAATGATGAAGAAGACATATTCTCTACCTAGTCCTTTACTTTTACTTTGTAATATTTTCAGAATCAGCAACACGGTATTAAGAATCCTCCTTCACCATCTTCTCTATAAGAAAGGGAATAAAAGAGAATAAAATTCAAAGCAGTCAGTATCAACACTTATTTGCCTGGGTAGAAGGAAAAATTAAAATAATTGACTGAATAAATAAATGGCTAAAATATGGTACAATGTGTAGTTAATTAATCTTTTTTTACCTTATTAAAAAAATAACATCTCTTCCAAATAACTTACTACTTCCCACATATAAAAATTGCTTTTGTAAAAGTGAAAACTACCTGTAAAAATTATTTGTTCATATATGTCCCGTTATGCAATATTTTCATCCAATTAACTGTGTAACATAAAGCAAAATGTATGAAAGACTGCTAACATATACAATTTCTTTTTTAACATAAAAGCAGAAAATATCAAGGAGGTTTCCCTAATATTAATGGCTTGCTGCTTCTACTTTTTATCTTACTATGGCAATGGAATAAATTGCAGCTGGAGAAGTGAAGATGAAAGAGTCTGACTCCCTAAAAAACTAACCCGTAAATGAAGAGTTGTAATATCAGAGGGACTACTGCAGAACACTTTGCCTCCTATAGCCTGCCAACGGGAAGGGCAGTGCCTGAATATGTGTCCTTCATATATTGGTATGCCAATTACTCCATAAATATTTTCTCAGATTTTAATGGTGTAAAAATAATTTTTTTTTTTTTTTCCCAAATAGAGTTATGGTGTATTTGAAGTAACTATTAGCATGAAGGACAAGTTGGTTGCTAGAATAATCATAGTATTTTGGTCTAAACATTTCAATAAGTATTTATCCCTGGTCATAACAACTTTTAAAGACACAAAGAAATAAAAGAAATAGAAGCCAGGGCACCTGATCCTTTTTCTATGGTATGATTCAGCTGTCTTTTAAATTTTCTTTCTTTTTAACTAGAGGGACTAGTACATCATTCCAGAAATAATTGATTTTCCCCCTCTAAGCCTTAATGAAGGAAAACCCATGAATATTGGAATTTCCTAAAAATGGAGTTAGTGTTCAATACATGTTTGATGAATGAATATACTGGGATACTATAATTATGCAAATTTATGCACTAGCATAGTTTCTGTTTTTGAGGAGTTTGCCTTATAGTGGGGAGAGAGAGAGCCATAGAAGCCTATAATCATAATGAAATTTCTAATGTCATGATACAAACAGGATTATATCTTAGCATTACACAAGAGGAGTACCTAATCTTGATTTGGACTAAAAGGTGAGTGATTTTTAACGTAGGTGAATTAAAGTAGGCGAAGTCATTAAAGTATATTAGAAATTTGATATTTTCTTTAAAGGTAATTGTAAATAGTAACCTTTCAGCAAAGGTTGAAAGTAAGAAGTATAAAAGGACATAAATTACTGCTACTCTCTCTTACTTGACTCCCAAATATAATGTTTCTCAAAATAAACAGGAAGGGTTAGTTATGTATTGTGGTTGTTGTTTGGTGTGTTTATACTCTTTATTTGTTTTTGTGAGCACTGTTTTCCCCAACCTATTCAATTATACAAACATAGTGATTTTATCATACAGTAGAACCTTTGTAAGTTGACTACCCAAGAGGACTGTAACAAACCAGTGAAAATGAGGTCAACTTGAGGCAGTCAGTGTAAGGAGGTGCTCAGTTATGGAGGTGTATATATAAATATACCCATGTAGCCTTATAACCAGAAAACACAGTGTCTTGCTTTTTCACCCTAACACTGTTTACCCTATTTTTATTTTGTTGCTTGTGTTTTATGAAGACATCCTTTGACTCATACCTTATGACCCTCCCAATTTATTAGACACTCATCAATATCCAGGAAGGAATATTTTTCTTCCTCCTCTTCCCAAATGCCGGAAGTTTGGGGGTTCCAGTTCTTGGTGATTTAATCTCTTCTCTTCACTCTCTACACTAACATTGTAGGTGATTTAAAATTCATAGAGTTAACTCATTATGCTACTGCTTTCCAAATTTGACATAACTTTTGAACACCATACTCATATGTACAACTGCCTACTTGACATTTTCTTCTTTCCAAAATTTAACACTGAGATTTTTTTTTTCCCCCCAGAACTGCTTCTTCACTTTAGAAAATGGTACAACCATTCACTCAGTTTCTCAGTCCAAATATGTTACCATCCTTGGATATTCTCCTGAACACCACCTCCGTCAGCAAATCCCATTGGCTTTAACATCAAAATACATTCAAGATTATATTTTGTTATCCAGGATTATAAATTTACCCTGGATTTATCACTCTCATAACCATTTCTGTAGCTAGCTCACTAGTTGGAACAACCATCCTATTTTCCCTTAACTATTGCGATGATCCACACTGGACACTTTACCTTTGTCAGTTTAGTCTTTGAGGTTGAGTCACTGAGATGACAATTTTATGGGTACTACTGTGAAATGAGTGCCCAAGTTGGGGTGGAAGCCAAGGCCAGACCATAGGAAGTAGGAAGTCTAGTAAATAGCAAGCCAAGGTGCACAGGGGTCATCTATGTAGATTTTGAAATTGACAAACTCATGACAACCACATGGCTAGAAAGCACCACAAGAAGTGAGGTGCTAAAATCTAAAATATTAAATAAATGAAGGGGTAAACCTTTAATCCTACAAATTTCCTCTTACTCTACATTCTAATAACTCCCATAACTCTAAACCTGTTCTTGGCTTCTCTGTATTTCCTTTCAAGTTGAGCTTTTGTCAATGGCCTCATGACTGCATTGCTTTTAGTTCAAATTCCTAAAAACAAGAAGATCAGCTCAGATTATTTGTGTTTGGGTAGTCATTTTCTGTGTGTGGCAGGCCACATCCTTTGGTCATACTTTTCCCTCTTACCTGATTAACGGTAGCCAGAGAGTGCATAAAGAATGACAGAGTAGGGATAAAAGGATCATGACAACCTAGGACTGTACTTTCAGCAAAGATTGAATTGGGTGGTTTCTTTTATATATTAAGACTTTGAAGCACTTTAGACCTGACAGACAATGATCAAATTCCCTATGTAATATGGCTTTGCCAGATATTGAAGTAGTGAAACAACAGAGAATAGGTGGGCAGTACAGAAAAGTCATATTAGAAATTTCTAGCATAGGAGTACTATCATCTGAATATACAAAAACAAGAAAACAACTTAAACTGATAGTATACACAATTATATACATATGCATTTATTGCACATATATTATACTATATATTACATATATATATATATATATATATATATATATATTGCATACAATGTTGTTTGTCAATTTATACCTCAAAAAGCTAAAAATACAAAAAGAAAGGAAAACAAATGAAATGCATGCATGATATTAGTTGTCAGATGCATCCTAGTTATTAAAAATGTTCTGTTTCCTACTTCCATGCGTTTACTGAATATTTAAAAAGAAGCCACACTCTGCTAGATGGTGGCATATGATGTATAGACTGTCCATGTAAGAATAATAAGGAATGCTATGGCCTGAGACAACATTCATACTTGCATTCTCAAAATTGAGTCCACCATAACTGGATCCTGACTCATTAAGAATAATCTGCTATGCCCTATAAATGAATCTTCTGGTTACTTCACTTTCTCTTGATAGCAAGTAAAAAGGATAGTACACTTCCTTCCTAGAAAATTAGGAAGACTAAATCAGGAGGAAGTGCTTTGAAGATGGAAGTGGTGGCTGAGTGTTAAAGTGTTAGATAAGTATCCAACAGTTGTGGAGACAATGCAGTCTGCAACATTGTGCCAGGAATGGAGGACACATCATAACACCTCAGAATTACAAAAGGCTCGTTTATAACCCATGTATCCTTCAGCATAAGGTTGTTTAGGTTCCATGTTTTTGTACTTGTATGCAGGTTTCTGTTGTTATTGAGCTCAACTTTTATTCCAACTCCTCATATCTTGTTGCCACTGACCTTGTGAGAATGGGCACTGCTTTATCCCTAGAATCTTACCCCGCCCTTCAGAGTGTATTGGTAATTTTGTTTCTTGAAGCTTTTGGTTATTTCCCATTTCCATGTGACCTTTTCTTCTCCTGCATTGGTGGTTTTCTTTATACCTATTGCACTTACTAATTATACCTTTTAATAAACATATGGAGACCTTTAAAATCATCTAAGTTATAAAGTCCTTAATAAATATTTGTTGAATTATTGTTTTCTACCACCAAAGATAATCAAAAAAATGTGATCATTAAACTTTCAGAAGAAAGCATTCCAAATACTTTGAGCAGCAGAACCATTTTGTGTATTTAGCATTCAAGGTAGCTATTATAAGGGGACATCAGTCATTTAAAATGATTTCTGATCAGTCACGTTACATTACGTAGTAGTTAGAGGTCAGTGTCAAGGAGCCTCGTAGTGTATGATTGAGTTCTAAAGGCTGTGATATAAATGAGTATGTTGTCACCTGAAAGAAGCTTGGAAGAAAAAAGTGATTAGAGCACTGATTAGATGTGAAATTTGTTTTAGCTGAAAAGAATAGAAGAAAGGGGCTGGCTTTTTTGAATAAAAGAACAATGGGGAAGAAAGGGAATGAACTTGAGTTGAGTGTGCAAGGATGTGGGTGTAACAGAATGAAAGTTATAGAGAAATGAGCAATGAGAAACTCATAATTATGCATGGCATTTACCAAGTGCCTTTCTTCTCAGAAAGCTCAAATTTCTCCATTTTTAATCCCCATGGAGTGGAAAACAAATGACCTTATTTCCTATTCTGTTCTTTTGGGAATGTTGGCATTTCAGAGGTACAGAGTTATTAATGTTATTATCCTCACTAAAAGCTCACATTTCCAGGTTTTTATTCAAAGAGAGATTTTGTTTTTATCAGTAATTCCTGAAAACTTTTAATGGAAATAGTGATAGTTCATTAGCATAATAGAATAAAGAGATGTTAAAATATTTTTGCAGCTCATTTGCCAGATTAGACAGCAGTACTTAGAACAATTTCAGCTTCTTTGAAGATGTTCTGCTATATAAAAATTACTACAAGGAAACCAGCTGCTACCTGCTCAAGAAAGGGTAAAGCCCAATGTAAAAGGGAAAAAACAAAACAAAACAAAACACTTAGCTTAAGTGCTAGGTAGGGATAGAGATAACCTGGAAAGGAATTGCCACCACTAGGGTTTGGTGAAGCTTGCCAAATGTGTAAGGAATTTCATGGAATGTATGGAATGTCCCTTTTTCGGTTAACTGTTTCCAGCACTGGAAGTTCCTTTCTTACACAGCTTTGCTTTTCAGATGGAATTTTGATCCTCTTGGGAAGCTTTTCATTTCACAAGATTCCTGCTTTCCTTCCGGGAGCATTTGATCAAAGGACGGCCTTTACATGGTGCTGAGGGCGCTGAGATTATGTAGCCTTTGGTCCTCTCCTTGGAGAATGCTGCCAGCCTCATTCCTGGCAATAATAGCCTGTTTTCTTCTTCCGTCAGATAGCATATTTTGAAGAGGGAGCTCAGAAACAAAAGTTTTATTTATCAGACAGGCTGTATTAAATTACAGTGTGCCCTCTTGACTTCTTGCGATCCTTTAAGATGTTCTTTAACTTTTATTCCCCACTTTAAAACAAATGGAGGGGTACACTATCTTCCAAAAGCCTTTGCTTGACTCCAATTCTATTTTTGTATTTTGCCCAATTTCATTCTTCTGTGGTTTAGTTGAGCTCTTTGTTTAATCTCTGAGCTTTAACTTTTAACAGCAAGAATTTAATGCAACACACTGTAGACATTTGCTATTCTGCGTGATAACTTTTCATTCTGCACAGCTCTTAGGAGGACAATAATAAGTCTAGAAGAAGGGGGCCAACAGATGCTTATTTTGTGGTTGTTGGTGGTGAAGTTTCATCATAACTTAAACGCTGATAGAGACTAGTAATGCCTCTCTTTCTCCCTTTCTCCTATACCCAATGTCAGATAAACACCATCTAACTCAGGAGCTCATTCTGACACACATGTCAGTTGAGAGAACCAAAGCCCTGTGAGTTTCTGAGTCCTGAGTGACTGGAATTTTGATGTCATTTTCTATGCTCCGCAGTACTGGAGCTTTGAATAGGAGGAGTCACATGCCTGTTGGCATTTCTTGAGGGTGGGTTAGGTAACACTAGAACTGGTAGGATGTTTGTCAATGACCTTGTAAAAGCAGAACACACCTTTCCTTCCCTGATTATGTCTTTTGGACTTATAATAATTAACAAGAAAGTCTTAGGGAAAAATCTGACTTTCCAAAAAGTTGTTCACTTTCTGTTAGAATGCATACTTTCATTCCATACAGTGTGTGTGCAAACGAGGAAGGGGCGATATTATCTGATTTATGTCATACACCAATCTGTGCATTCTAGAACAGATGATTTCATTTAGTTCAGAGTTTTCCGTGGGTGTAAATTCCAGTTTCTTCACCCTCAGGAGTGCTGTGATTAGGCTTTAGGCATCCTTTGCAACCATTGGAGTTCTTTTTCCTTAACAATTTGGCCTCTTAATCTTTCCCAAGTATACCTTGTATTTTTACCCTCCAAATCAGTGTTTCTCAAAATAATTCATGAAATGCCTGCATCAGAATCATCTGGGGTGTTTATTGGTGCTGTGGTTTGAATGTGTCCACCAAAGTTCACTTCCTCCCCAATGTAACAGTGTTAAGAAGTGAGACTTGTAAGAGGTGATTGGGCCATGAGGGCTCTCCCCTCGTCAGTGAATCAGTGCCCTCTCTGCTCTTCCACCATGGATGACACAATAATAAGGCCCTTATCAGGCACTTCGATAATGAACTTTCCAGCCTTTAGAACTGTGAGAAATACATTTTTTCTTTATAAATTATCTAGTCCAACACAGAATGAGCTACAACAACTAGAAACTCAAATACTTTTTCATCCCAGAGCCAAATCAGAACCTCTAGTGATAGGCCCAGGAATCCGCATTATTAACTATGCTTGTGAATGTTTGAGCAACAGTCACACCGCACTTTTCTTTTTAAATATTACCTTTTCCAGTCACCGTCTGTCTGTCCCATCTGGTATGTCCCCAGTGTAAAAGTGAGGGGTTTTTAGGTTTTTTTTTTTTTAAATTGGCAGTTTTTGGCCGGGGCTGGGTTTGAACCCGCCACCTCCGGCATATGGAGCCGACGCCCTAGTCTATTGAGCCATCACCCGGCAAAAATGAGTTTTCTCTTCTGTAAAAAAATCTCATGATATTTTTTTCTCAGTAAGTTTTCATCTTTTGCTTTACATTAGAGCCAGTTTGTTCTCAAATTGTTTTAAGTTCTAGAACTTATACCCAGTTCACCTTTGTATGTTTCAAATACCTTTGTACATAGTAAGAACTCAGTAAATGTTTAGTGAATGATGTTTAGCATCTCAGGTTTTTTTATACCTAGTAAACTTTTGGGTGTTGGATTTTTTTTCTCTGTTTCGCTATCAGCTGTATAAGCTTGGCCTATTTATGACATGGAGTTAAGCTACTCTTTTCCAAGCGTGTTTTCATGATACAGTTATTCTTTCTGGCTCTTGCTTCTACTCACATTCTCAGTTCTTTGGTAATGTAGTATCCTTAATGTAGATCCTGTCTGGTTTTTACTTCTATATATCTTTGTGTGACTCACATGTGATTTTATCCAAGTATATGCATGAATTTTCTCTCATTTGCTTTGAGAAAAGCAGATGTAATGATCTGTTCTCTGTCTTTTACAGAAGTGTTCTTTTTACTTTTTATTTCTCCTATTGGTATGGTGGTTAATATTAAACATCTCTTAAATAGTATTGTTGATGAAATTGGCTGTAAGCACAGCTTTTGATGAGAAAATGAAAAAAAAAATGTAGCCATGAATAGATTAAGAAACCATCTCAAAAAAAAAGATATTTAAGCATAACATGATAATATACTTCTTGCTTATCTTTTCATTCTTATATTGCTAATTTCTAAAAGAATATGAAAGTGGGGCCGAGTAACAGCTTCCCTGCAACTGGGCATGGTGAGTCTGGGGAGACAAGACTCCAGGCATCTCTGGTTGGTGGGATCTGCCTATAATCATCCCCTTGAGGATACAGGGAGTCAGCAAGGGACTTCTGGACCCCAAGAGGAGGAGAAAAACAGTGGAAAACTGGCAATTGGTTGCGTGTGTTCAATTGACCTAATCCCGCCGGCATCCGTAAGTACAAGCAGCAGTGAGACTACAAACTGGAAAGGCCTTACCTGTGAATTGTTTCAGTGTTTTTGGACTTGGCACTAAGTTGAACTGCCTTGGGGAGAGCTTGAGCAGGAGTGTGGAGAACTTTAGGCATTGTCTAGGGCCCTAGACTGAGCGGCTGAGCTGGATGGAGCTAATAGTGTTTGACTGTGGGCAACAGGGAGCCATCGTGAGAGAACTGCCACACAAGCTCCGCCCTCAGGGTCACAGAGCAAGGATCAGGCGAGAGCTAGTAACCTAGTGGCTGAGCAGCCTAAAGGCAGGGACTGAACTGCCTTAAAGCCTTAACCCTCCAGGGCAGAGTGAGACCGGTTTTGGCACACTAGAGCCTAGGGCTGTTGCCCTGGGTAGAGTGCCGTAGTGTCACAGGTCATAGCAACCTCAAACTCCTGGGCTTGGCACCGCCCGGACCTTCATAAGAGGTGCACTGCGACCCCCAACCCGACACCTGTGCCCGGCGGGCCTCCGCATCCCCTGACCAGGAACTGCGGGAGCTGGGCAACCCTGCGTCCTCCCTCCTGTACCCTCCTTGCCTCCACACCAGCCCGCTTGTCTGGCCAGGGACTCTGGTAGCCATGTGCCCTCCAGGGTCCTCCCTACCTCTGTGCAAAGCCTTTCTCCTGGCCAGAGACTGCTGGAGCCTTGGGCTCTCTGCGCTAAAGTCACTGAGTACCAAGCACTCCTAGAACCATGTGCACCACCTCCCGCCCAGTTGCAGGATCCGGGTGTGTCACACTCCCGAGCTGTTTCTACAACCAGAACTTCCTGGCTGGGGCAGCCCCAGAGGAACTACACAGGATCACTCACTACAAAGATCCAGCAACAACAGAGTGATCCCGTGGGGTCTAATCTTGGAGAGACACCTCCCCAACTCTGAGGACAGCCAGAGACAACGGTGAAAAACAATCATGAGGCAAAATCAACAGAAAAACTCTGGCAATATGAATAGTCAGAGTAGATCAATTCTCCCAAGGATGAATGGGGCAGACACAGCACAAGATCCCATGCACAAACAAATAGCTGAGATATCAGAAATCGAATTCAGGATCTGGATACCAAATAAGATTGAATTAGAATTCCAAGCAGTAACCCAAAAGATATCTCAAGAATTCAACAAAGTCAAAGACCAAATGACCAAAGATTTTGACACATTGAGAGAAGAAGTTGCATCCCTCAAAAATCTGAAAAATACAGTAGAATCCTTCAGTAAATTGAACAAGGAGAAGAAAGGATTTTTGATATTGAAGACAAAGCTTTCGAATGCTCCCAAACTCTCAAAGAGGAAGAGAAATGGAGGGCAAAAACAGATCACTCTCTCAGAGAGCTCTGGGATAATTAAAAGAAAACTAATATTTGTCTTATAAGGATCCCCGAAAGCGACAAAGTGGCTTCACAAGGCACAGAGTCTCTTCTCCATGAGATTATGAAGGAGAACTTTCCGACATGCCAAGAGATTCTGAAATTCAGATAGCAGACAGTTTTAGAATTCCAGCATGACTCAACCCAAATAAGACATCCCCCAGACACATCATAATCAATTTCACTAAAGTTAATATGAAGGAGAAAATTCTGAAAGCAGCCAGACGAAAGAAAACCATCACCTACAAGGGGAAGAATATTAGAATAACTGCAGAT